>WNWK01028990.1:0-24833 GCA_009830355.1 Cherax destructor | reverse complement strand
TTTATTTTTCCATTTGTCGGTATTTTATACCATTTATTTCCACCCCTAAGCCTACCAGCTGTTTCCCGCTAATTTGAGGCCGCTAGAATTTACGCGTACTAGTACGGCACTGACCCTGGCGCATAAAACGTACTAGTATGGCACCGACCCTGAAAGGGTTAAATTGAGAGCCAGCTAGAGCAAACAGTGCAGCAAACACCAAGGATTCACTGATGTCATGTCATATTAACACTCCCTTTTAACCCTTTCCGGGTCCATGCCATAGTTCTACAGCTTTGAGGTGAAGGTCCAAACTGTAGTACTACGCCAAAATTCTAGCAGCCTCAAATTTAGCGCGAGAAGGCTGATAGGCCTACATCTATGAGAATGGGTCTGTGTGGTCAGTGTGTGCACTATACAAAAAATCTGGGCGCCTACATGGCATTGTGGGAATGCCGCCTAAGTAGCTTTGTTCACCATGCCTGGCGGCAAGGAAGCTCTCATTCCCCGGGCGAATTCTGACTCTCCTCTTCTCAAGTTATAGTTCTAAGACTGATGGAAGTGGAGCTGAAGAGGAATTCTATGGTTTTGAACCATATGGTACATTGTACCATATGGTTCAATGTAACCATATCATGTAGATGAATGGTTCAGAGAACCGACAAGTTATAAATTAGACACATATGCAACATTTGGGTATCTTTATTGAGGAAACGTTTCGCCACACAGTGGCTTCATCAGTCCAATACAAAGTAGAAAGGTGTAAGGAGAGTAGGAGTTTTGAGGTAATCAGTCCCTCGGCCTGGAGTCGACGAATTCTTCAACACTTGTCCAACCTTTGGACGAAGACCTACTTCGACTAGTGGATGGTACCACTATGACCCCGCCTCCTGCTGCTTCACCTCACCTGACTACAGTATATAAGCCACCTCTACGGACATATGCAGTACTTTCTACAAGATTGATGGACTGAACACATCGACTCAGGCCGAGGGACTGATTACCTCAAAACTCCTACTCTCCTTACACCTTTCTACTTTGTATTGGACTGATGAAGCCACTGTGTGGCGAAACGTTTCCTCAATAAAGATACCCAAATGTTGCATATGTGTCTAATTTGTAACCATTTCATACAATGGTATCATATGGTACAATGGTACCATATGGTACACCATATGGTACACCATACAGTACACCATATGGTACAGGGTAGAGGGACCCTAATGGAAATAAGTCTGACTTTTTTGGGTTATTCTAGGTTCTCCAAACATATGCTGCTATGTATTATAATCTATGTACAGTGGTACCTCGGTTAACGATGGTCCCCAAACTCACCCTTTTATGTAAGTTTATTTTTTTAAATGCTTTTGTAAGTGTATTTTTGGGGGTCTAAAAGGACTAGTCTATTTTACATTATTCCTAATGGGGATAAATTCGTTTGGTAATGGCACTTGAACAGCATTCTGGAATGAAAAAAATATCGTTAACCGAGGTACCACTGTAACTGTATTTGTGTATACTACCTGAATAAACTTACGACGCTACATGCGCTCGAGTAAGTTTATTCAGGTGTACACAAATACAGTTACGTACATAGATTATCATACATAGCAGCATATGTGGAAAGATCCTAGGATAACCCAAAAAAGTCAGGGTGACTTACTTATTTCCATAGGGATCCCTGTATCTGTACCATATGGTACCCTGTACTGTATGGTACCCTGTACTGTATGGTACCCTGAACTGTATGGTACCCTGTACTGTATGGTACCCTGTACCGTATGGTACCCTGTACCGTATGGTACCCTGTACCGTATGGTACCCTGTACCATATGGTACCCTGTACCATATGGTCAGTAAGTGATGTTGGTGGAAGGAGGCACCAGCCCAGACTGAGTGAGAGAGTGTTGGTCTCAAGGCACACTGACGCAGCAGTGAGTGTTGGTCTCAAGGCACTGACGCAGCAGTTTCCAACAAAAAGCGCTTCGTCATCCACCTCTAGGAACATGTCCAGTCACTGTACATTTGTAAATATATAATAGAACATTACTAATATACAACATTTTTGCATATTTTTTGTTGTAAACAATTATTGTAAACAAAATAATGAAAATATTAGTGCGGTTGTGTTGAATACGATGGTACCATATGGTGCCACGAGCATGCAGCACACTGTACCAGGCCAATGCAACAGCATATGTGTAAAGATCCTAGGATAACCCAAAAAAGTCAGGGTGACTTATTTCCATTGGGATCCCTGAATCTGTACCATATGGTAACCTGTATCATATGGTACCCTGTACTATGGTACAGGGTACCATATGGTATATTGTACCATATGGTACATTGCACCATATGATACACTGTACCATATGGTACTATATGGAACCGTTGTATTCAACACAATACCGCACTAATATTTTCATCATTATTTTGTTTACAATAAACTTGTAAACAAGTTTTGTAAGCAATATACAGTGGACCCCGACTAACAAAATTAATCCGTTCCAGGAGCTATTTCTCAACACGAACCTTTCGTAATTCGAACCCTTATTTCCCATAAGAAATAATGTAAATACTGTACAATTAATCTGTTCCACAAAAAAATATTCACCAAAAATATAATACAGTGGACCCCCGAGTTTCGTAAACCCCGGAAATCGTACATTTATGTAAGTATAATATTGTAAGTGCTTGTGGAAAAGTATTTTTGGGGGTCTGAAATAGACTAACCTACGTGACATTTTTTCTTAAGGGGGTAAATTCGTTCGGTAATGGCACTTGAGCAGACTTCAGGAGTGAAGTTTTTACGAAACTCGGGGGTCCACTGTATAAATAACATTTACTTACCTTTATTGAAGAGACTTGCAGGCATCTGGAAGATAGGGAGGATGACAGGGGCAGGGTGTTAGTGGTTGGAAGGGGAATCCCCCTCCAAAAGGACTTCAGGTAACAAGTCCCTCTCTGGGGTTACTTCCCTTCTTGGTCTTTTAATGCCACTAGGACCAGCTTGAGAGTCACTAGACCCCTGCCTGGTGAAATAACTGTCCACAGTCCTCTGTTTCTGGCGACTCTTTAATACTTTCATGAAGTACAACATGGCTCTGTCACTGAAGTTGTTGCACAGAAGGCTCATTTCAGCTTGCTCAGGGTGGTGTTTTTCAACAAATGTCTGCAACTCATTCCACTTTGTACACATCTCCTTAAGCACTGAAGAAGGCACCTCCTTCTCTCTCTCTCCCTCCTCCTGTGAAGCAATAACCTCAGCTGTGGTCTGTTGCTGTTCTAGATGAAGCTCTTGCAGCTCTTCAGTTGTTAGCTCTACCCTGTGCTCCTCCACCAACTTTTCCACATCCTCACCACTCACCTCCAACCCCAGGGACTTGCCCAATTCCACAATATCTTCCACAACATCTTCCACAACAGGCACAGGGTCGTCAGGGTCAGGGTCAGCCTCAAATCCTTCAAAATCCCTCTTTTCAACACAATCCGGCCACAGTGGTCTCCAAGCAGAGTTCAAAGTCCTGGAAGTCACTTCCTCTCAAGCCTTACCTATAAGGCCTATGCAATGCACGATATTGAAGTGATCTTTCCAGAACTCTCTTAGGGTCAATTCAGAGTCATTGGTCACATTAAAGCACTTCTGAAACACTGCTTTGGTGTACAGTTTCTTGAAGTTTGCAATGACCTGCTGGTCCATGGGCTGGATGAGAGGAGTGGTGTTAGGAGGCAAGAACTTCACTCTGATGAAATTGAAGTTGTCAGGCAACAACTCTTCCAAGTTGTGAGGATGAGCAGGAGCATTGTCCAGTACAAGGAGGGACTTGAGTCCCAATTTCTTTTCCAGGAGGTATTTCTTCACACTAGGGCCAAACACTCCAGTCAACCATTCCTTGAAAATCTCCGTAGTGACCCATGCCTTGGTGTTAGCCTTCCAATGCACACACAATTTATTCTTGTTAACACTGTGTTTCTTGAAGGCTCAGGGATTTTCTGAGTGATACACCAGTAAAGGCTTCACTTTAAAATCACCACTGGCATTGGCACACATCATAAGAGTTAGTCTGTCTTTCATAGGCTTGTGTCCTGGGTGTGCCTTTTCTCCTGAGTAATGAAGGTCTTGTTGGGCATTTTCTTCCAAAACAGGCCTGTTTCATCACAATTAAACACTTGTTGGGGTTCAAATTTTTCAGTGTCTACAAACCCCTGGAATTCCTGCACAAATTTTTCAGCTGCACGTTTGTCTGAGCTGACTGCCTCACCATGCCTCACAACACTGTGTATGCCACTACGTTTCTTAAACCTGTCAAACCAGCCTTTGCTGGCTTTAAAATAATTCGCATCACCACTGGTTCCAGGCATTGTCTTGACAAGATCTGAGTGCAACTTCCTTGCCTTTCACAAATTATCGCCATGGAAATACTATCACCCACTATCTGTTTTTCATTGATCCACACCATCAACAACTTCTCAACCTCATCCACTGTTTTCGATCTATTTTTCGTTAACATATCAACCCCTTTTGCAACATTAGCTTCCTTGATCTCATTTCTCTTTGCCAGGATAGTGCCGATAGTAGATGCACTTTTCTTGTACATTCTGGCAAGCTCACTCAGACGTACACCACTCTCATATTTTTCAACAATCTCTTTCTTCAGTTCGATGGTGTTCCTCACTCTCTTTACCACAGGGGTGCCACTAGGAAGCTTCTTTGGACCCATGGTGACTTATTTCACAGTGACAATCACTAAACCACCAAAAAAGACAACAAATTTATTGTGAATGTTTGAAAGAGCGCGCTGGGTAATGTTCTCTCAATGGTAAACAATGCTTGACTGGTGTCCTGCGCAGGCGCAGGGCAGGCGCGGAGCAGGCGGACAGGTCTAATACGTTTCGCTACACGAGCCAATTTTCACTACACGAGAGCGAAAAAAGCTTTCGTTAAACGATTTTTTCGTTATATAAACCTTTCGTTAGTCAGGGGTCCACTGTAATGATGAACAAATTAGTGCAGTTATTGTGTTGAATACAATGAGTGTACAATTATACATTATACTGGTCTCACAGGCCACAAAGTTACTGGAAAAAAATATTAGAAAAGAAAAGAAAAAAGTAACAAAAACGTAAAATAAATAAATGTGACTTTACGGAAATCGCAGATGTTGTCACCACCCGGTCATTGAGGGTCAACTTCATGACTCTATATCTCAGTAACTACTCATCGGAATTTGTTTTTTGTTTCATTACCTTCACAAAATTATTATCTTTAATTCTGTAAGAAAAAATAATTTTTTTTTTTTCAAAATTTCTTGGACCCTGGCACACACATTGAAATTTAGCCTCTGGACCCTGAAAGGGTTAAGAGGAAAGTGATGTCAGTAGGCTGGCTGGCTGGCCACCTGACTCACTGATTGGCTGTCTCTATCTCCGTCTGTCTGTCTGTATCTGTCTCTATCTCTGTCTCTATCTCACAAGAACACATATGTAAATACAATTATACATAGTGTAAATTACCTCGGATAACCCAAAAAATCCAGACAAAGTGCTTGTAGATAGTGATCGTGTGTAATACCAGTTGGCTCATGAGCAACTCTCTGAGACAAGAGAGACAAGCAGACAGAAAGACACACACAGGCAGACAGAAAGACACACACAGGCAGACAGAAAGACAGACACACAGATAGACAGAGAGCTAGACAGACAGAAAGCTAGACACACAGATAGACAGATGACATGTTTATGTGTAACACAAATAAAGCGAAGGCAGTGTACATTCATCAAATGTCACCACTGTCATTAGTGGAGTGATAAGATGACGCTCATGCTCATCAAATGTCACCACTGTCATTAGTGGAGTGATAAGATAAGACGACGCTCATGCTCATCAAATGTCACCACTGTCATTAGTGGAGTGATAAGATAAGACGACCTCATCAAATGTCACCACTGTCAGCAGTGGAGAGATAAGATAAGATAAGGCAGTGACACGTCTTACATCATGCTTCAAGGGAACTTATTACAGTGGTACCTCGAGTTACGATGGTCCCCAAAATCGCCCTTTTATGTAAGTTTATTTTTTTAAATGCTTTTGTAAGTATATTTTTGGGGGTGTAAAAGGACTAGTCTATTTTACATTATTCCTTATGGGGATAAATTCGTTTGGTAATGGCACTTGAACAGCATTCTCGAACAAAAAAATATCGTAACTTGAGGTACCACTGTATTATTATTATTATGCACTATTATTATTATTATTATTATTATTATTATTATTATTATTATGCACTATCATCAAATGTCACTTCACTGCTTACCCTGTCTGCAGTAATATATAGCTGATGAACCTGAGGAGTCCAGAAAGGAATGGTTATGGTCCCTCATATTTAAACAGGACTGAGAAGCCACTGTGGGCTAAAGCAGTTTAATATGAAGACATGTGAGTCTGTGTAAAAGATGTTCAAGAATGTAAGATGGGTGTTCAGCAAGAGGGTGGAGGTAGGCAGGGCTTGGAAGCAGGTGTGGGGTAGATGCAGGAGGAGACTTGGGTGAAGGTATAGCCATGGATAACTGTGTGGCAGTATTATGGGTGAAGGTGGAGGAATACAGGTCGGCCATCACTAATCCGGCAATCAGTTATCAGGTTCCATCAGTAATCCGGCACCAATTTTGGCTAGCATAATTTCAAATTTCATCATTATACTGACTCAGAAATTGTGGAGATGGTTGTAAATCAACAGCAGTAAGCCAGTGGAGGAGAAAGCAGTGATGAAAATGAGGAAGATGTAGCAGAAAGAGTCTCTATTGATAGGTTAATTAAGTGTGTTCTAATCTAACCACTCTGTAATCCGGCAAACTCACTAATCCGGCACACTACAGGTCCCAATGATGCCGGATTAGTGATGGCCAACCTGTTGTGTAGTCGGGTGGCATGTGTGGGGGTTCCTGGGTGTGCAGCAGAGGTGGGGTGGCTGTAGGTGTGCATGGCAGGGGTGTGGGTAGGTGTGGGCATGTGGTTGTGGGAGGGATGGTGTGCAAAGGGTGGTGTGGGTGAGGTCATGGGTAAGGTATGGACATAAGAGTGTGGCCTGTCAGTCAAAGATGCCACATCCACATCTCTGGCAGCAGCAGCTGTGACTTACTGATATTTAGGATCTCAATTTTCTTCATAGCACCAAGATTTTCACACTTGTGCTTCTTTGCACATCTAAGTCCACTCACATTCCTCTTTTGTGCCATAGTTACTATCCAGAGATGAGATGGGACGATGAAAAACTATAAAGTTGATTCACTAACACAGGCCGAGTATGATACTGGTCGGGTATGAATAGAACACCAGGACAAGGGAGATTGTGTGCATTACATAAGTCCTCCCTGTAAAACAATGGATTCGTCCATACAATCACCATGAGACAAGGGGGAAAGAACATGGCATATACCACATCTTTCCCTATATGTACTCCACTGTGTCCAGCATGTCCACCAAAATCATGCCGCTATTTCACAACCGTACTGAAGTGGAAAACTGCTAACAAAGTGGTCTACTGTAATTTAATATGACTGAGGATACTTCAATTTAATATGACTGAGAATACTGCAATTTAATATGATTTGAAGACAGAAAAGCTTTCATTTTGGAAAGGCACTTAGTCAGACCCTAATCTCTTAAATCTTAAATTACAGTACTTCTCCCAATTACAGCATTAATGTGTCTGAAAATATTTTGTTAGTCGAATGTTTGAAACTTTGAACCTATTTTCCCACAGACACTCTTGAAACAAGTCACAGGTATCTCACAGGTGCAGCTTTTAAAAATATGACTGAGGGTATTTTCTGCCTATTTATTGCAGCTTTAAATTGGGTACTGGTCAGATACCTTGTGTAATACACCAGTATGAAGAAGCTTCCTTGGGCCGAGGATATTGGTGAGTGAGTTAAACACTAAACGTTCCTGTAAGCCTTCACAGGTGACATGCCTCTGCATCCACTCCAATTTATCAGTGTTGTCCCTATGACTTACTGCTTCGTTAACCTGCAAAATATTAAATAAATAAATATAGGGAAATAATAATAATAAGTTCAGAACATATACCCACATTATTACATTCTGCACAAAATTTGAAAAGCAATATCGACTTGTTCAGGCTCTACCTGGACCTGGAGTGTACCTGGAGGGTATTCCGGGAATCAATGCCCCCGCAGGCCGGTCCACAACCAGGCCTTCCGGTGGATCAGGTCCTGATCAACCAGGCTGTTACTGCTAGCCGCACACAGTCCAACATACGAACCACAGCCAGGATGATCTGGAACCAACTTTAAATATCTGTCCAGCTCCCTCTTGAAGACAGCCAGAGGTCTACTGGTAATTCCCCTTATGCACGGTGGGAGGCTGTTGAACAGTCTTGGGCACTGGACACTTACTGTGTTTTCTCTTAGTGTACCAATGGCACCCCTACTTTTCACTGGGGGTATTTTGCACCGCCTGCCCAGTTGTTTGCTTTCATAGGGAGTGATTTCAATGTGCAGATTAGGGATCATTCCTTCTAGGATTTCCCAAGTGTAGATTATGATACATCTCTCTCGCCTGCATTCCAGCGAGTACAAGTCAAGTGCTTCTAATCATTCCCATTAGTTGAGGGGTTTGATGGAACTTATATGTGCAGTAAAGGCTCTCTGTACATTCTCTAGATCTGCAATTTCACCTGCCTTGAATGGAGATGTTAATGTACAGCAGTATTCCAGCCTAGAAAGAACAAGTGATTTAAAAAGGATCATCACTGGCTTGGCATCTTTTGTTTTGAACGTTCTCATATCCATCTTATCATTTTCTTTGCAGTTGTGATCATGGCACTGTTGTGATTCTTGAAAGTGAGATCCTCAGACATTACCACTCCCAGGTCCCTCACATTATTTTTTTCACTCTGTTGTATGATTAGAGTTTGTAGTATACTCAGTTCTAATTATTATCTCCTCCAGCTTTCCATAATGGAGTAGTTGGAAATTGTCTTCATTGAACATCATGTTGTTTTCTGTTGCCCATTGGAAAACTTGGTTTATATCTTCTTGGAGGCTAACCGTGTCCTCAATAGATGACTCATGCAGATCCTAGTATCGTCTGCAAAGGATGACATGGTGCTATGGATTACATCTCTGTCTATGTCTGATATGAGGATGAGGAACAGGATGGGGGTGAGTACTGTGACTTGTGGAACAAAGCTTTTCACTATGGCAGCTTCCAATTTAACTCTGTTTACTACTACTCTTTGTGTTCGATTGGTTAGAAAGTTGAAGATCCATCTCCCCCACTTTGCCAGTTATCTCTTTAGCATGCATTTTGTGTGCTATTACACCATGATCACACTTGTCAAAGGCTTTTGCAAAGTCTGTGTATATTACACCTGCATTCTGTTCTTCTTCCAGTGCATCCAAGACTATCATACTGATCCAGTAGTTGCGAGACGCACGAACAACCCACTCTGAACTCATGTTGCTCTGGATTGTGCAGTTTTTGGGAATCCAAGTGGTTTGCAATCATGCTTCTTAGTACTCTTTCAAAGATTTTTATTATGTTGGATGTTAGAGCTATTGGTCTATAGTTCTTAGATAATGCTTTGCTGCCACCTTTATGGAGTGGGGCTATATCCACTGGTTTTAGCGACAGTGGAATTTCACCCATGTCTAAGTTCCTTCTCCATAGTATATTTAGGGCACATGAAAGGGGTTTCTTGCAGTTCTTAATGAGCAAAAAGTTCCATGAGTTTGGGCATGGGGCCGAGTGCATAGTCCAGTTGTCAATAGCTTTCTCAAGGTCTATTGGAGTTAGGGTAATGTCAGAAATTTGGCACACACTGATGGAGTTTTGAGGTTCATTCATGAAAAAATCATTTGGACTGTCAATCTTTAAATTGATTAGTGGCTTGCTGAACACAGAGTCGTATTCTCTTACTTGTATCATGCATACATAAAAAACAAACTAGACTTACTCTCGATATCTGTGATTCCCAGCAATTTACACTTAGACTCACCCAAATGACTGTAAACATAAAATTTTGAATAAAGCTATTACCTGACAAATCTTAAACTAGTCATAAGTTTGCCTGAGATACTCCAATATAGGAGCTTTATTAGAAACTGTGTTTCAAGCCAAGACAAAACCATTCTCATTGCTAATTTAATAAACTGTAATGCACTTACCTAGCTCCAATATCAATATGCTCCATAACCTGCATCAATATAGATTTAGAATTATTATTAATCTACCCAAAATGCCTAGCCATGCTAGGCATGATAGTGGCCCTCTTTGTAATTAGTATCCTATAATATGTAAATCACACATTGTAACCAATATTTCATATGTAAACCCCACACTGTAATCTTTACAGAGAAAAAAACATTTGTATTTGTAATGGGATTTCAGTATCTCACTCATTTCTTTGTTGTCATCTGTGTAAGTTCCATCTTGTTCATGAATGATATACAATACCGACAAGATGAAAATTAGACACGTGCAACATCTGGGTATCTTTATTGTAGACGTTTTGCCATCCAGTGGCTTTATCAATACAGATTCTAGGACAAAACTTGAAGACAGTAGAACTATATACAAAAGATGAGGTAATCTGATTACCTCATCTTTTGTATACAGTGGTCCCTCGGTTTTGTGCATCTCCAAACTCGAACATTTATGTAAGTGTATTTTCGTAAGTGCTGTTGCAAGTGTATTTTTGGGGGTCTGAAATAGACTAACCTACGTGACATTATTTCTTAAGGAAGTAAATTTGTTCAGTAATGGCACTTGAGCAGCATTCTGGAACGAATTTTCGGCGAAAACCGAGGGACCACTGTACAGTTCTACTGTCTTCAAGTTTTCTCCTAGAATCTGTATTGATAAAGCCACTGGATGGCAAAACGTCTACAATAAAGATACCCAGATGTTGCACATGTGTCTAATTTTCATCTTGTTGGTATTGTATACCATTCATGAACAACTTGTCAGACACTGCAACATCAAGGAATCTTGGTTCAGAGGACATCTACATAACCTTCTTCACGGCTTCTACAACTACCACTAACCCATCCCTTGGGTATGACCTACTTCCACTGGGGAATCCCGCCTACCAGTGACTATGACCTCGTCTGCTACACGTCCCAATCAGCTGACGCCTATTTAAGCGCAAGCCTCCTTGCCTGTTCTTCAGAATCTCCACACCTACGGTGCTGAACACACCAACTCCAAGGATGAGGGACTGATTACCTCATCTTTTGTAGTATATAGTTCTGCTGTCTTCAAGTTTTGTCCTAGAATCTGTATTGATAAAGCCACTGGATGGCGAAACGTCTACAATAAAGATACCCAGATGTTGCACATGTGTCTAATTTTCAAGTTCCATCTTGTCTGAGCAAAGGCCCGATACTAGATGTGGTTTTTGCCTTGTTTTTTTGCATATGAAAAGAAATATTTCGAATTTCTTTCAATTCCACTGATCGCTTTTAGTTCCTCCTGTCTCTCCTGGATTTTGTATGAATCCTTTAACTTAAGGCCTGGTCACAGACCGGGCCGCAGGGGCGTTGACCCCTGGAATTCTCTCCAGGTAAACTCTCCAGGTAAGTTCATGATATAAGTTGTAATAAGTAATACAGTAGGGCCCTGCTTTACGGCACTTCACTTTACTGCAATTTGCTAATATGGACACTTCAAATTATGACAAAAAATTTGTTTATACGGCTCCCTGATTTGCTATTACAGCATCTGCATGCCACTCTGTTTGTTTACAGCCTCCATGAGCTCTGCATCTCTCAATTATGTCTGAAAACTTTCCAAAATTTCAAGTGTTTTAAAGTTATTGAGTATTTGATATAGTATTTTTTTTTTCAATGAACTGGCTGTATCCCACCATGGCTGGATTACTTAAAAAGAAAAATGAAAGTTTTTCTCTTTTTAAATTCAGCCATTTATACAGAAGGGGTTACTAGCCCCTTGCTCCTGGCATTTTAGTCACCTCTTACAACACACATGGCTTATGGAGGAAGAATTCTTTTCCACTTCCCCATAGAGATAAGAGAAAATAAAGAACAAGATTAAGAAAAACAGAAGAAAACCCAGATGTGTGTATATATATGTATGTATATGCATGTGTAGTGTGACATAAGTGTAAGTAGGGTAATGTCAGAAATAATGTCAGAAGTTTAGTCAGCCCGAAATGCCTCAGCATGACAGTGGCTTTCTTTGCACTTGCAAATCAGTACTGAAATTACACACCGTAAACTATGCATGGAAATAGACTCCTTATAACATGTCAGTCACACATTGTAAATTTTGCAAAGAAATAAAAATTTGAATTTGAAGTTGCAAGACATACCTGAAATCTTGTGTGTTTGTGAGATAGAAAAAAGACACCAGCAATCTTCCATTCTGTAAAACAATTACAGATTTCCATTTTACACTCACTTGGCAGGACATTAGTACCTCTCTGGGTGGTATTTTGTATATTTTTTTTATTTTTTTTTATTAACACATCGGCTGTGTCCCACCAAGGCAGGGTGGCCCGAAAAAAAAACTTTCATCATCATTCACTCCATCACTGTCTTGCCAGAGGCATGCTTACACTACAGTTATAAAACTGCAACATTAACACCCCTCCTTCAGAGTGCCGGCATTGTACTTCTCATCTCCAGGACTCAAGTCCGGCCTGCCGGTTTCCCTGAATCCCCTCATAAATGCTACTTTCCTCACCCTCCAACAGCACGTCAAGTCCTAAAAACCATTTGTCTCTATTTGCTCCTATCTAACATGCTCATGCATGCTTGCTGGAAGTCCATGCATGGGATCAACAGCAATTACCCACCTAAAGCCAATAATAACCCAACAAAAAGCCGCAGTAAGAATTATCACACAATCCAACGCTAGGCAGCACACCCCCCCACTCTTCAAAGACCTAAACCTACTCACTGTCCAGAACATCCATACTTACTACTCTGCTATCTACATTTATAGAACCATTAATTCCAACTTTAACCCTGAGCTAAAACACTTTCTTGACAGTTGTGACAGGACCCATAGACATAATACCAGACATAAACATCTCTTTGACATTCCCCGTGTCCGACTAAATCTATACAAAAATTCAATGCGCATAAAAGGGCCTAAAATCTGGAACTCCCTGCCTGAAAACTCTAGAACTGCAGACACAACCTCCATTTTCAAAAGCACCGTTAAAAAACATCTTATATCACTTACGCACCCAACCGGTAGTTAACCATACGAAAACTACTTTATCTTGCACATATCCACAGCAAAATACACTTATTGATATCTGTGATTCTCCTTAATTTGCACATTACTAACCACAGCAAAATACACTTATTGATATCTGTGATTCCCCTTAATTTTCACAGTTCTAACCAAAATTCTAATACAACTATTGCTCCATAATACTTAAGCTAGTCATAAGTTTGCCTAAGATACTCCAATATAGAAACTATATTATGCCAATATATCACCTTTATCATTAATATATAAACTAATTGCTAACTTTTTATACTAATTGTTAAATTCTCAATGTTTAAATTCCAGTACCTAAATTTTGTAAACCTAACCTTACAATCTGTATATCTATTGTATAGCTATTGAGTAAGACTTATCATAAGACTGCCTGAAAAGCCTAGGCATACCTAGGCATATTATTGGCCATCTTGTAATATCAACTTTAATGTATAACTATAAGTACCCCCCACCTTGTATTACATGAAATAAAGAATTTGAATTTGAATTTGAATTTGAATTTGAACAAACAAAACCTCCTTTACCTCCTCCCTCCAACCTTTCCTAGGCCGACCCCTACCCCACCTTCCCTTCACTACAGATTTATACACTCTCGAAGTCATTCTATTTTGTTTCATCCTCTCTACATGTTCAAACCACTCAATAACCCCTCCTCAGCCCTCTGGATAATAGTTTTGGTAATCCCACACCCTGGCAAGCTCTGCCACACATACTCCACTTTCATATTTTGCAATGATTTTTTCTTAAATTCTATAGTGTTTCTCACCTTCTTTACCAAAGGGCTGGCACAAGCAGCTTTCTTTGGGCCCTTGGTGGCTTATTTAGCAGTTGCAAGCACTAAAACGAATGGAATATTACGAAATGTATCGTATGAATGTGTGGGATCATCCTCACTGGCTGGTAAACAATGGCACACTGACTGTAAATGGTGTGGGGGCTATCGGGCTGCCGCTTGGACGCATTCAGGACAAATGACTATTACCGAGTTAAATGACGATCACCGAGCCAATATTTTGACGAATAAACGTTACTATTACCAAAAATTATGAAATCCGATGACTACGAAATCCGGGGGTCCACTGTACTTACACACTGTGCTGACGTGCAGGTACACATTAAAATCACTAAGAGTCTCTCTACTCTTCAAGATGTCATATTAATAATCGCTTGGGTGCATTAAGTGTTGTATATTACGTTAATATAGACATTTCCATTAATCCATTTATTATTTTTTTTCAAAATTATATAAGAAACACATTACATAACACATGAGCATGATACATACACCCACAGTATAAAAACTTACATAAATATGAGATGTGTTTACCAAGCGGTTTGTAGGAGTGTTGGAAGAATTACGTTTTCTCTAGTCAAACACCAGTTACTGGGGGATAACTATAGAAAAATATTCCTTTTGTATGCCTTTACTCTATCTATAGCTATTCACGGCCCTTGTGGGGTTAGCACTTCTTTTTTATTATGATTATAATAATAATAATAATAATATCATCATTCACTCTAAAAATGGTGTGCTGCATGAGAATGGGAGTGTTTCTGTTTATTTATTCTTCTGTACTAAATTGCCAGAGCATCATTCCTTCTAAAATTGATGTTACATGAGAATGGAAGTGTTGCTCTTTATTTATTCCACTGTACCATTGTGGAGACAATTTGTACACAATGTAAGGTGTTTGTATGAACGTGTATCAACCATAACTAGACGGTTCGTTCATTTGTTTACATATTACTCTGCGGCTTTCTCCTCTTACTCATTCTCTCTCCGTTTATTCGTTTTTATCTTGCTTACTCACTTCTCACCCTACATTAAGACAACAAATATTTTAAGGTAAGTAATGAGTGTACTGTATATGCATTTTATCACAAATGCTATGAACAACTGCTTATTACTACCAACAATATCAAAACCTACAAGAATCTCTGAGACGAGTATCTCATTATTAGACCACATCTGGACTAACACTATATCCCCTCTGTGGAAACTTTTGAGTCACTCAAGTTCCACAGGGTAAGTGAGCCGTTTGGAGCCTTAGACATACCACGGATAGGCCCTCGGAGTTTATGAACCCACACACCCAACCAAAACATACACACACATTCAAGTTGGCGGAGGTAACAATTGTGTACATTTTAATTGATAGATTTATTCTCCTAGGAAAGCCTAGGAAAGTTTGTACAGTTAGCAACTAATATTAGGATTATTGAGGCAACGTTAGATATTAATAATGTAGCTCTAGCACCATAACATAGGTAGTTTTAAGGCCTGAATAGGCGAGCATTAGATTATGTTAGCTAACGAGAACTGGCAGCTCCACACTTGAATCTAAGCGGGAAAGAGCACCAGTTCCTTCTTCTTGACTTGGACATCGTGGTGTTAACAGGGTACTAAGAGCTAGAGCTTGGTCCCCCACGTGTCTTCAAAATACTTGCCTGGGAATCAAGAATCACAGAGGCTTCCCGACGTACTGTGGATATTCGTCTCTGGCCCAGGCCCCCACAGTAAGATAATATACTCTGCATTTCTCTTAGTATAGCTGGCCGGCGATATTCGGAGTAAGGTGGGGTTATTTGAGCTGTGGGTTATAAGCGGGCGAATGCCCACTATAAGGTAATAATTGTGGGCAATCCCCCTTAAGTATTAGTCTAGAAGCAAGTGTCATTTACTGCATATATTGCTTAAGAGATATCCTTTGAAACCAGGGAACTCTGAGGTGCAGGCAGGACACTAATTACCACTTAATTTGCAGATTAAGGCTCTTCCCTTCACTAACAAGAGCACAAACGATGCTATAACACACATGTTAGAGTTAACACGCACTAGAGAGAAGTCCTGGGGCCTACTCTTATTTCCTCATTTACATCCAAATGACCTAGCAACGAGATGCACCCTCCACAACTCACTCAAACCTGGGCCATTTTTTATTTTTGACAGATGACACACAACATTTATGTCTTCTCTCACCCAAATCCAGTCATACTAGCCAACACAGTTAATGCCGAATTACAGAAAATAACAACATGGATGACGACAAATAAACTTACTCTCAATACTGACAAGACCTACTTCATACAGTTTGGAAACAAAGCTACAAATGTTCCACTTAACATAACACTAAATGGTGCACCCATCACAAGACTCAAAGAGGGAAAATTCCTAGGAATCCACCTTGACAGTAGTCTTAAATTCCAAACTCATATACAACAAATTTCCAAGAAAATCTCAAAGACAGTAGGTATATTACCTAAGATACGCTATCATGTGCCACAACCAGCTCTTATTGCACTATATCATTCTCTTATCTACCCTTATCTCACCTATGGAATCAGTGCATGGGGCTTAACAACATTAAATCACCTTAGACCACTCATAACCCAGCAAAAGGCTGCATTCAGGATGATAACAAATTCCCTCTAGACAACATACTCCACCTATATTCAGAACATTAAAACTACTCACCGTAAAAATATTCACACCTATTCATGTGCCATCTACATACATAAAACTCTACATGCTAATATCAACCCTCCGCTCAAAATTCTCCTCAACAACTTTAATAGGTCCCACGACCATGACACAAGACACAGATCACTATTTGACATACCCCGAGTCCATACTAACCAATGTAAAAATTCTATGCACATAAAGGGCCCCAGAATCTGGAATTCATTACCAGTAAATATTAAGTTAACCTTGTCCGAAAATCAATTCAAGACTCTTCTCAAAAATCACCTACTCACACTATACTAAATACTCATACTGTAACAAACTTTCAAACCCAATGTTATTTTACTTAAGATAATCTCAATTTATATGTCATCCTCCTTAACACTTGTTGCAATATCATACCATCATATTGTTCATTTAAATATTATAGTATCATCATTTTGTTAAATAGAAATAAAATATATAACTAGAAGAAACTCAATAAATTTTCTAGTATTGTTATTATACTAGTAATGCATCAACATATTGTAACTTGAATTAAAATATACAACTAAACTAAACTCAACCAATTTCTCTTGTATTGTCTTTATATTGTATGTATAATCAGATTGAAATTTTAAATAATACAGAACTAGAATAAACTCAATCAATTTCTCTAGCATTAAGTCTTTAGTGAATAAGTCTTTAGAATAAGCTGCCCCTAATGCCATGGCATGCCAGTGGCTCTCCTTGCATTACAGTTTTATAATTGTAACTACCAATAACAATGTACACTTGTAACATGCATTGAAATAAAAATATTATATTATTATTATTATTATTATTATTATGGTGTTTGGAGGGGGTTATAGCTTAGGAAGACTAGGAGCCACATGTCCACTCCATCAAGTAAGTTAAACCCTTTCAGTATCGTGCATGTAGTGGGGAATTCTTTTTACTGCAGTTAGCTAGAAATTTGTCCCATAGCCACTTGTAAGTCTGAGAGAAGCGTCTCAGTGTGTCGGTGTCAACAGTGCTTGCTCAAAGTGCAGCTTACAAGAAGGCAGTCCCAAAACAAGTTTCTATACCCTCTGAAATCAGGCATAATCACAGACAACACCACAGACCACTACCCTACATTTCTCATAACCAACCTAGGTAATTTGCCCCAAGATATTTCAAAAGTTACCTTCAAACTACATAACGAGTCAGCTGTTAATAACTTTATAACAGCTATGATTGACATCGACTGGAATAATGAGATAGAATCATATTCAGATACTAATGAATGCATCAATAATTTCCTTCACAAAACCCACCACCTCTATAACAAACATTGCCCTAAAAAAACCAAACAGATCACAGCAAAGAGACTCAACAATCCCTGGCTAACACCCAGCATCCTTAAATCCATTAACAAAAGGCACCAATATGAAAAACAATACAGAAGGGGTCTAATAACCAGAGAACAATCCAAACGCTACTCATCAGTCCTTACCAGCCTGATAAGAAGGTCAAAAAACTTATATTATGAGAACAGATTACATAACATAAAAGGTGATATGAAAAAGACCTGGAAAACCCTATCTGCAATTCTAGGAAATAAAAAGATATCCAAGAACAATACCATCAAATTATCAAAAACAGACGAACCCCTACTCTCACCAACTGAGACAGCAAACAGCCTAAATGTTTTCTTCTCTACCATAGGAAAGAATCTAGCGAGTAAAATCCCAAGCTCTAACACATGTCCAACTGACTACCTCGCAAATACCTACCCTAATACGCTATTCCTAGCTCCTACTAACCCAATAGAAGTCTTGCTCATAATCAACACCCTTAAAAACAAGGCAGGAGACATAAATAGCCTACCACCTTTTATGTAAAAAAAAGCTTCACATGTACTGTCACCAATTATTGCAACACTCTTCAATAAATCCATTGAAACCTCAACATTCCCATCATTCTCAAAATAGCAAGGGTCACCCCGATCCATAAAGGAGGTGATCAAACAGACTTGAATAATTATAGACCAATATCTAACTTACCACTGCTCTCAAAAATCTTTGAAAAATTAATTCATAAACAGATATTCCTACCTCATCTCACACAACATACTCAACCCCAGTCAGTTTGGATTCAGGACCAACAAAAGCACAAATGATGCCATTATACACATGCTAGAGTTAATATACACTGCACTTGAGAAGAAAGAAGTTCCACTGGGTATCTTCATTGGTCTACGCAAAGCTTTTGATACAGTCGATCATGATTTACTGCTCACAAAGCTAGCACACTATGGTATAAGAGGGCACTCGCTCAACTACAAAAAGTCATACCTCAGTAACAGAAGCCAATACGTGAACACAAATGGAGCGAACTCTTCAACACAACAAATTACAGTCGGAGTCCCTCAAGGAAGTGTACTGGGCCCACTCTTATTCCTCATTTACATCAATGACCTACCTAATGCATCACAACTACTCAAACCCATATTATTTGCAGATGACACAACATATGTCTTCTCTCACCCAAATCCAGTCATACTGGCCAATACTGTTAATGCCGAATTACAGAAAATATCAACATGGATAATGACTAATAAACTTACTCTAAATACTGACAAGACCTACTTTATACAGTTTGGAAACAGAGTTACAAATGTTCCACTTAACATAACACTCAACGGTTCACCCATCACAAGACTCACAGAGGGAAAATTCCTAGGAATCCATATTGACAGTAGCCTTAAATTCCAAACACACATACAACAAATTTCCAAGAGAATCTCAAAGACAGTAGGCATATTATCTAAGATACGTTACTATGTGCCTCAATCAGCTCTCCTTGCACTATATCACTCGCTCATCTACCCATATCTCACTTATGGAATCTGTGCATGGGGATCAACAACATTAAATCACCTTAGACCACTCATAACCCAGCAAAAGGCTGCAGTCAGAATGATAACAAATTCTGACTCTAGACAGCATACTCCACCAATATTCAAAAGCCTAAAACTACTCACCATAAAAAACATTCACACTTATTCTTGTGCCTACTACATACATAGAACTCTACATTCTAATATAAACCCTCCACTCAAAATTCTCCTCACCAACCTTAATAGGACCCATGACCATAACACAAGATATAGATCACTTTTTGATGTACCCCGTGTCCATAGCAACCTATATAAGAATCCTATGCACATAAAGGGCCCCAGAATCTGGAACTCATTACCAGGAAATGCTAAAATGACCTTGTCTGAAAATCAATTTAGGACTCTACTCAAAAACCACCTACTCACCCAAAACTAAATACTCATACTTTAAATTGCTTTCTAATATGCTCAAAGTTATTTTCCTATAAAATAATTACAATTTTTACTATTATATTACCACCTAATCACCCTATACTAAATACTCAAACTGTAAATTACTCTCAAAATGCTCAATGTTATTTTCATTAACCCTTTCAGGGTCCATGCCGTAGTTCTACAGCTTTGAGTTCTGGGTCCAAACCGTAGTTTTATGTCATGAGCTCAGCTCACTCAGATAAGCTTTGAGTGGTAAATTTTTGCCTAGATATGAGAGAATACATCTATGTGGTAAGTGTGCACCACATAAAACAAATCCTGCAGCACACAGTGCATAATGAGAGAAAAAAAAATTAAACCCGTAATTTTCGATTAAAACAGCGACTTTGCAGTGTTGTTTCGTATATTTTTTATAGTTGTATTTGCGATTTCGTGGTCTCATTTGATAGAATGGAAGATATATTACAGATATAGAGATGATTTTGATTGGTTTTAGTACTGGAAATGGCTTGAAACTGAGCTCAAAGTAGCAGAAATGTTCAATTTTTGCCGATAATCAAGAGTAAACAAATGACCTCAAACGTCTAATACGCGCCAGCTGGTAGGTCTAATATACGTTCACAAATGTGGTGATATTATTTGTATAATTATTACAATATTGCATAACATTAAATCTTCCATTTTTTGGTTTGAATAAAATTTCATTATGTGAATAAAAAATCAAAATGGAATTCATTTGTAAAGACTGAAAAAGTAACTAATGAACAAAGGAAATGTTAGTTTAGTCTATTTTGCACCCTATTTTGAAATTGGAGTATTTTGAATTTTGAGTTAAATTGGCTAAATTACCAATTTCCAATCACTTTATTTTGTAGTTGAAACAGTTGACTAGGCGATTTCTTGTGCTCAATCGATAGAATAGAAGTAATACTAGTGAAATAGTTAAGAATTTGGTCGACTGGAATAATGTAATTGGCCTAAAATGGAAATCAAAATCGGCAAAATCGCCGATGCGTAAATATCGCTGACACATCAAAATTCGCGAGAGCATAATTTCGTCAATTTTCAATCAAATTTCGTACTTTTTGTTTTATTACCTTCAGAAAAAGATTCTCTACCATTTCATAAGAAAAATAAAATTTTTTTTTTTTTGGAAAATTTTGGACATTGGCCTTGGACCATGAAAGGGTTAAGATACTAAATTTTTACTATTGTGTTCCATCCTACTAAACACTTGTTTCAATGTCAATCATCATTTTGTAATGAACAATGTATTATCATCATATCATAATTTAAACGATCTACCAATACAATCTCACTCAATTACTCTGCCCCAAAACTCTCCTCAAAACTTTAATGGGCCCCATGACCACAACCCCCACGAAAATCATTTTTTTTGATATCCCCCTGTTCATACCCAACCTATAAAAAAACCTATGCACATAAAGGGCCCCAAATCTGGAATTCATTACCAGAAAATATTAAGATAATCTTGTCTGAAAATAAATTTTAAAGACTCAACCCCAAAACCACCTACTCCCCCCAAACCTAAATGATCATCCCTTTTTACTTTGAAAAATGCTCATTGTTTTTTCCTATACGATAATCTCAATTTTTAATAATATGTTACTATTATTTTTCCCCCCTACTCATATTATAAGTTTAATGTAAAAAATGCTCAATGTTATTTTCCTTAAGATAATCTCAATTCCATATTATCATTAAAGAATCTTAACACCTGTAACAATTTTTAAAGATCTAATATCATTATATAATAATTTAAAAAAGTAAAATTTCATCATATTGTAATTTTGAAAATAAATTTTTAACTAAAAAAAACTCAATAAATTTCTCTAATATTAAGTACCTATTTTTTAAAAAGGACTAGAATAAGTTGCCCCTAATGCCATGGCATGTCAGTGGCTCCCTTGCACTCAAATTTTACATTGTAACCCCAATCCCCTTTAAACCTGCAATGAAAAAAAATTTGTTTGTTGTTTGTTTGTTTGTTAATATTATGTTCATAGTCTAAAGCCTTAGATTAAGCTCCCCCTTAATCCCAAAGGAATGCCAGAGGCTCCCCCTTTGCACTCCAATTTATGATTGTAATGAAAACCCTATGTCATGAGCAAAGAAATAAAATTGATTGTATTAATGTTGCAGTGGGTGGGAGTGGCCAGGCAGGATGCCATCCTTCCACATAAATTTTTCTACAAATAAATTTTTTCACCTCCCCACCCTACATTAAGAAAAAAGACTAAAAAAATTTTTTAAAAGGTAAGTTTGGTGTACTTTATCCCATTTTATCACTTTGGGGAGTTTTAAAAATCGTATATATTATGTGTGGGTAGGATGGCTGGGAGGGCTACCATACCTACCACCCTGACTTCTTACCGTAAATGCTACTCCCCCTTTTTCCCCCTACATTAAGACTACAAATTTTTTGGGAGGTAAAAATGAGGTACTGTGTGTGTATTCTATTTTTTATTTTTTTTAATACCTAGTTCTATTGCTAAGTTAATATATGTTAGTGTAAACTTGTTATCTGGCATTTACAGTATACAGTGGTCCCTCGGTTTTCGGGGAACCCAAACTCGGGAAAATTTATGTAAATTTTATTTTGTAATTCTTTGCAAGTGTATTTTTTGGGGTCTGGGAAAAAGACTAACCTACCGACATTATTTCTTAAAAGTAAATTCGTTCGGTAATGGCATGAGCAGCATTCTGGAAGAATTTCCCAAACCGAGGGGCCACTGTATGCATTTTTATAAATGAAAAAATGGCGTTCTGCTTTCTGGGGAATGTCTGCTTTCTGGGGGGAAGCCTGGAACCTAACCTGCCATATAAGTGGGGCCCTACTGTATACAGTATGCATTCTTTCTTTTTTTTTCTTTCCCTTTTAACCGTCCCCATTTCCCACCGAGGCAGGGGGGGCCCAAAAGGAAAAAAAGAAAGTTTTTCCTTTTACATTTAGTAATATATACAGGAGAAGGGGTTACTAACCCCCTTTCCCGGCATTTTAGTCCCCCTTTGAACGATGAGTATGCAAATTTTCTTTTCCTTAAAATATTTTAGTACTTAATTTGGGGTGCCAGGGGGAAAAAGTAAATGGGGAACCATTAAATTTAGCTATGTGTAGAAAGAGGTTTGAAAAAAAGTAATACATATTTTATGAAAAAAAGGGGTAAATAAATATACAAGGTATGATATAGCACGTAAAGGGGAAAATAGTTTGTTGGATTATGTATTGGTGGGGTAAAAAAGGGTTTATGAGTAGGCTTCCCGGATGTCAGTTTATAGAGGGGGAAGGGTATATCAGATCATTATTTGGTTGTAGCCCAGTTAAAAGTAAAAGGTAGAGGGACAAAAAAAAAAAATGGCAACAGCAAGTAAAAAAGAGAGGTAAAAGTGTATAAACTAAGGGGGGGAGGAAGTTAGGGGGAGATATAAGCAACTATTTGGCAGAAAGGTGGGCTAGTGCAAGTAGGGTAGTGGGGGGTTGAAGGGGTTGGGGTAAATTTTAAAAAAGCAGTATTGGGGAAAGTGGGGCAGAAATTTTTCATAGGAGGGTGGGTGCAGGAGGAAAAAGGAGTGAGTGGGGGGAATGAAGAAGTAAAGGGTGTGATAAAAAGAAAAAAAGGTAAACTTATGGGGGTTTTTCAAAAAAAGAAGGAATTTGAAGAGCAGAGTATGTGGAAGTAAAAAAAAGGTGAAGAGAGTGGTGAGAGGGGGTGCAAAAAAAAGAGCGGATGAAAGAATGGGAGAGGCTCTTTAAAGAAATTTTCTGAAAACAAAAAAAAAAATTTTGGGGATAAACAAGGTAAGAAATCCTAAAGGGGGGAAATGGATTTTTCAGTTAAAAAAAAGAGTAAAGGGGTTAAAAAAAATGGGGGGCTGGAGGTATTGGGTAGATGGCGGGAATTTTTTAGGGAAATTTTAAATGTCGATGAAAAGAGGGGGGGTTAATTTTATGTACTGGGCCCGGGAGGTACAAACATTTGTTTAGGAATTTAAAAGAGCAGGATTTAGTGTGGGGAGGGGCGTGAGGGAAAAGAGAATGAAAGGGGAAAGCAGCTGGAATTGACGGAATCATGACAGAAATGTTAAAAACAGGGGGGGGTATAATGCTGTGTTGGTTGGTTTTTTTTTGTTTTAAATGTATGAAAAGGGGAAGGGACCCGGGTTTGGGAGAGAGCATGTAAGTTCCTTTATATAAAGGGGAAGGGGGGTAAAAGAAAATTAAAAAAAATTTTGGGGAATAAAATTTTGATATAAAAGGTAAAGTGTATGGCAGGGGGTTTTTATTGAAAAATTAGAGGTAAAAAAACAGAGAGTGGGGTTGCAAAATGAGCAAAAAAGGGGGCTTTAGAGTGGGGGAGGGGATGTGTAGATCAAGTGTTTTTCAGTGAAGCATAAGTGAACAATTTTAGATAAAGGAGAAAAAGTTTTTATTCAATTTTTGGATTTAGAAAAGGCATATGATAGAGTGGATAGGGAAGCAATGTGGCAAATGTTGCAAGTGTATGGAATAGGTAGTAAGTTACTGGGGTGTAAAGAGTTTTTTTTGAGGATGTGAGTCTCAGGGTTGGGGGTTTAGGAGAGAGGGAGATTACCCCGGTAAAAATAGGTCTTAGACAGGGGTGTGTAATTACCATGGTTTTTTTTTAAAATATTTATAGATGGGGTTTTTAAAAAAAGTAAATGCTAGGGTGTTGGGGGGAAAGGGGGGGGATTAAATTATGGAGAATTAAATGCAAATGGGAGTTGGCACAGTTCTTTTGCTGATGAAAAATTTTGGGGAGTTTAAAGAAAAA
>WNWK01028989.1:0-24833 GCA_009830355.1 Cherax destructor | reverse complement strand
GCAGATATCTAGGAGTAATGTGCATAAACGGTGGACTAAAGTTGGCACAACAGTTCAGAAGAAACACACTCAGGACGCTCGACCTGGTTCGTAGCCTTAATAAACTGCTTGCAGGACCCAGTTAAGGGTGAAATAATCCACACTTAATGCTTTGTGTGGGTGGATGCACGTGGTTAATGGCGCCCGCCTTAGCGTGGGTGGTGGGGGGGTGGTGGCTGGTAGGGTTAGCCCACGCCGCTTCCCGCGTGCGCCTGTGGCTTGAGTGGCTTGCTGGCTTAGTAGAATATTTTCACACAGATTGACTGGCTTGGAATCTTGTGACAAATTAGCACAGCAAGGTAGAAGCTGGCTTAAGCCTAGGCTGACGTAACTGGTGGTGGCTTTACTGGCTTGAATGGGACTCTCCCCTCACTGGCTTACTCGTACAGAATTTGCAAAACCCGGGTCAACCCCTCGTAGGTTTTAGCAAAATTAACAAGTAAGGCACTTAGCTGACCAGGAGATACTGTAGATATGTAGACTTCTTTGATGTAGGAGCTGATAACGTGGTCGGTCTGGAGGCTGTTTGCTTGCTTGAAGTCTATCTCTCTATAACATCGTAATCGATAAAAATTACGGCACACCGCTGCTCACCACTTGTCGTGTGGGTCTTGAGAGAGATATATAGGAGGTCAAAGATACTCCTTGTTGGATGGTTACGGTATATTTACAGTAAGTGAAAGGAGAGAGTCCAGCCACGTCTGTTCACCTGTGTAGGCCTGTCGCTAGTGAGGCAGTCTGCCTATGATAGGCTGTGCACATGCGCTGAGCCTCTGACGTCAGCGGGTACCGTGACGTCACACGCAAAGGGACCAGCTTTATAAAGATAAACTAAACAAGTGTATATATGATACTGACACGACAATACATCTAATGACTGCTGCTGCAGGACAGGTGATGTAAGGTGCATATGTCCTCAGAAAAGCTATAGCTACTGGCGACATATTTAAGCTTACCATGTAATCTGCATCACGAATGTATCTGTGTAAGAGAGACCACACGCCATGCTGGGCCATCGCCGTACTGTTTGTTGTTATTGTAAGGGGCCCCTGAGGTGGTGCCGTATTGCGTCCTGCAGCGGCTCCCCACAAGAGCGGTATCACTACACTAAGTTCTTGCTTTCTATTTCTTGCTTTCTATTTCTTGCATTTGTTAGTGCAGCTTGGAATGTTCTGAGAAGGTCTGGGGTTCTACACTCACGGTATGCTTTACCAATCCTCCTAGCTGCATGTGTTAGATTGCGTAGCTGTGGGTCATTATAATATTTACATTGGTTTTTATTGTCATTTCTAGTGAAAGGTTTATGTTGTCTTTTCCTGCCCACTTGATCTGTGAGTACAGTCTCAATAGCGGTAACTAGATCATCATTGAATTTTTGTGTGCCAGTGGGCTCATAATCTTTATACCATTGATCCAAGTGGTTAATAAAGTTTTCTCTGTGTTCTGGGTTGAGAATAAGTTTCCTTCTTCTGTACTTAGCTCCTTGGTTGCTTGAGATATGATCAAGATTGACAGTTGTGAGTCTTGGGAAGTGATCAGATAGAAGATCATCAACTATGACAGAGTCATGCATCGTATATGATGTATTAAATCCAAGGCACAGATCTAGTATGCCTCCATATATGTGAGTGGGCTCAGTAGTGCCTACAATACGAACATTATCATGCTCATTTAGAAATTTCACTAGTTTAGTTCCATTGGTGTTTGTTATAGACCCACCAATATTCTTATATCTGGCATTAAAATCTCCAAGTATGAGGGTTGGTTCACTATTGCTGTGATCTGGTAAAGCATCAGGTCGAAGCTGGTTTGCTGGGGCATAAAGATTAAAAATGTTTATTGAAAAATCGCCTGCGTATACTCTGACACCATGATACTGCATGTTTACTCGACTCTGCAGGGTAAGGAGTGAATGTGGCAAGTTCTTTCTGACATACATCACACAACAGTTGGTTGACCTTAAGTTATAAGCTTCATATCTAGACAACTTTGGTGGAGGTACTCCTTCTTTCAGTCTACATTCCTGCAAACAGATGACATCAATATTCTTGGTTGCACTAATATGATGTAAGTCAGGCAACCGCTTCCTAATGGAAGCAATGTTCCATGAAAAAAATTGTAATCTATCCATTGTAGTGAGTTATTACAATCTCTTGTTCATAAGATTATGCTTTGCCTACAGTGTGCAGACACTTAAGAGCAAATAGCATAGGAAACTTAAGGCACACGGAATAGGAGGAGAAATTTTTTCCTGGGTAGAGGCATGGTTGACTAATAGGCGGCAGAGAGTTTGCATAAATGGAGAGAAATCAGAATGGGGGCGCGTCTCAAGCGGTGTTCCACAGGGGTCAGTTTTGGGCCCCCTGTTGTTTACAATTTACATAAACGACATAGATGAGGGAATAAATAGTAGCATAAGTAAATTTGCTGATGACACCAAAATTGGCCGTCCAATTCATTCAAATGAGGACATTAGAGCACTCCAGGATGATTTGAATAGACTGATGCAGTGGTCGGAGAAGTGGCAGATGCAGTTTAATGTAAACAAATGCAAAGTTCTAAATGTTGGGCAGGACAATAACCAAGCCACATATAAGCTGAATAATACAGATCTTATTACTTGTAATTGCGAGAAGGATTTAGGAGTTCTGGTTAGTAGTAATCTGAAGCCTAGACAACAGTGCATAAGTGTTCGCAATAAAGCTAACAGAATCCTTGGCTTCATATCAAGAAGTATAAATAATAGAAGTCTTTGGTTAGGCCTCATTTAGATTATGCTGCACAGTTCTGGTCACCGTATTACAGAATGGATATAAATGCACTGGAAAACGTACAAAGGAGGATGACAAAGTTGATCCCTTGTATCAGAAATCTTCCCTATGAGGATAGACTGAGGGCCCTGAATCTGCACTCTAGAAAGGCGTAGAATTAGGGGGATATGATTGAGGTGTACAAATGGAAAACAGGAATAAACAAAGGGATGTAAATAGCGTGCTGAAAATATCCAACCAAGACAGGACTCGCAGCAATGGTTTCAAGTTGGAAAAGTTCAGATTCAGGAAGGATATAGGAAAGCACTGGTTTGGTAATAGAGTTGTGGATGAATGGAACAAACTCCCGAGTACCGTCATAGATGCTAAGACGTTGTGTAGTTTTAAAAATAGGTTAGATAAATACATGGGTGGGTGTGGATGGGTGTGAGTTTGGATCTGACTAGCTTGTAGTAGGTCAGATGCAGTGCTCCTTCCTTAAGTGAATGTAACCTGACCTGTACTAATTCCTTAAGTGGAAGTGACCTGACCAGGTGGTCGGCTGGACAATTATATGAGTGGGTGCGGTTGGGTGTGAATTGGTCCTGACTAGCTTGTGCTACTAGGTCAGATGCAGTGCTCCTTCCTTAAGTGAATGTAACCTGACCTGGCTGGGTAGGGGCATTGGCTTAAGCCGTTGCAGATTTGGACCTGCCTCGCATGGGCCAGTAGGCCTGCTGCAGTGTTCCTTCTTTCTTATGTTCTTATGTTCTTATGCTTATCTTCAGAACCTATATTTCTAAGCATTTTCCGGCAAATTGGCAGCAAGTTCCAAATCAACTTTTGAAGCCAAGAGTCATTGGCTTCTTTCTTACAAATGGCTTGAAATTGAACCGAGATTGTTGATGCATTTTTGACATCATCAACGCACTGAGGAGCATCATCTTGACTACATATATTTATTAAACTTGTCAGCATCTGTTCAAGATGCTCAATTTTTTCCTGCAAGTTTTTTATAATTTGAGGAAGGTCAGGCGAATCAAATGCCTCTCCAGAGGAAGGCTCACCTGACTTAGTTCTTTCTGTAACACCTATAACCTTAACAGGTACTTTGGTTAAATCAGTGCTCTTTGTTGGTGCCTGTGACATGACTACCTCATCATTCATTGCGGGTGGGTCCTGTGCATCTGACTCATCTCCAGCTTCCAGGGGGGTTACATGTGTAGCGTCCGTCTGACTGTTGGAGATGTGTGTATTGGGAGGAATGACATGCTTTTCCCAAAATTCAGGTGGAGGCATAGGTATGGGTGGTAAACTATCAGTAGTTCCACATGTGCTAGCAGGGTTGGCTAGCTCCTCCACAATTGGTGTGTGTGATGGCACTCTGGTATCACCAGAATCATTTGCAGGGAGGTTGGACTCGTCCACACTTTGCAGAGGTTCAGTCTCAGATCTGGTTGTGGTAGACTGGATGGCCTCGTCCTCAAATGGCATTAAAGGACTGTTGTCATTTTTACGTCGAAGGTTGTTTGGGTTCCGACTGCAGTCCTTATGGGAAACTGTAACCCCTTCTTCTTTACAGTTAATATACTTATACTTTTGGCTATCAAAGCCTACTGTGCATTCTCTAGTGGAATGTTTCCCAGCACACTTACCACACCAAGAATGTAGTATTCCACAGGCTACTGCCACATGGCCATAGTGTTGGCATTTGTAACACCTACGTTGAGGGGGTAGGTACACGTCGATGGGTAGGAAACGTAGGCCAGGCACCCAGATATTTCGGGGGAGGGGCACAGGGCCTACCCAACTGGCAATAATTTGGGATTTTCCTTTAAGTCTCTTGGGCTTGATGATATGCTAGCTTAGAGTCAAATGGGATGGGTCCATGTCGAGAGGGTATCCAAAGATTATGATACTGACCCCTTTTTTAAAGTGATACATGTCTGATGGAGGGCGAAGCAGCTTAATATCCCCATAGGTTGTGTTAAGTAGATCACTGATCAGTTCTTTATTCTGTTCCATAAACACAAAGTTGTGTGAGTTTTTTCCAAAGTGGATCCTCGCCTTCGGATGTGCATTTACTGCTGCCATTAGCCATGCACACCTACCCTGCAGCAGGGTGTTGTCAGGGAAGTTCAGCTTAACACAGTCTTCCTTAGAATAAAGGCTTTATGCACCCTGTGTGCAGCATGGACGTCTAGGTTCACATTGCCTACGAGTCAAGTGAGCCTGACTACGTCGGTGCTCTAGCCCTTTCTCACTTTTCCTTCTTTGTTTACTTATAAAGATCTGGAATCTATCATTGTCATCACCATCACCTGCAGAAATATATTCGTCTGTGACAGTTGCCATGTTTGCCGGTGATGATAGCTCATGTAAGACTCACAGTATTAATAATATGGTACAATAATGGATTGTACAGACAAGGTCTTACACATAATCACCAATCACAAGATGAGAATAAAGAGAGGTAGAACGGTGGGTAATATTGATTACAAAAATATTACACAATACAGGCTACTGCCACCTAATATGATACCTCGCTAAATTAAAAATATTGCAGACATTACAAGTAATTAAAATGTTTAAGGTATACTGCATGAGAATTGACAACTCACTGAATTACACTGTATAAAATAAGGAGATACATTGAAAATGCAATGACATGGGAAATATTACTGCAATGTGAATTAATTGTAAAAGTGAGCTGTCTTTACTCTTAATTCAATCAAGAAATATACTAGTAAAAATGTAAAACAAAGTAGAAATACAAACAGTAATTTTATGCAATTTGAAAATATACTGGAAAACAAACTTCCTAAAAGAAATGACACTAAGAACTAATATGCAATACTGACACAATTAAAAGAAGTGTATTACTGAAAAGATTGCACTGAATTTTTAATTTTAGCACTTGTCAGAAATAAACAATAAGTAAATTAAAATAGAGCCCAAAATACTATATAAAATAATTGCAGAAATTAGTCACTGGAGAACAATAAAGTAAGTTGCAGAAGTGACTAATGCGGCAATAAAAGTTAATTGTGCACTGGGAATATGTAGACTGAACACTTTAATTAACTTTTATTGTAAATTAAGTAAATAGTGATATACTTAACTTTAAATATGCATATTAAGAGTGAATTTGTTCAAGGAAATATTGAGCAAATGAATTAAATAACAAAAAAATAATAATAATACAATGTATACAACGAAGAAGTGAACACTTACTGGCTGTTGAACACAGAAATCAAGGGATCACTTACAGGTATCTGGTGTAAGACCAGGGATCACTTACAGGTATCTGGTGTAAGACCAGGGTTCACTTACAGGTATCTGGTGTAAGACAGGGTTCACTTACAGGTATCTGGTGTAAGACCAGGGTTCACTTACAGGTATCTGGTGTAAGACAGGGTTCCAGTTCAATGAACACTTCCAATTATGTACATGTACTTATTTAACTCAGGTTACTACTCATATTTACTATAGTTAGAAGTCTAACATAAGGTCTAACATAAACATTCAGACTTCATACACGGACATATACATACATATACATACACACACACACATATACACATATACATACACACACAAAACTAAACTATGTTGCAATGACAATGAGATAAATCACTGTCCTACTTCTTTGGGCCATCCTAGGTAACTCACACGTTACTATGTATGCATACATGTATGTAAGTGTGGGTGTTTGTTCAGTTGTACTTATATGAACCGGTACCTCACGATAGTATCCTTAGGTCTCTTCTATATCTGAGAAACACCGACGAGATGAGTAGCATTCTTGTCCATGAAGGTTATGAGTAGGGAGTCAGCTGATGTTGTTTACACCAGCCAGGTGGCCCATGGCAGCGCACCTGTCGCCACCACTACAACTAGGACTTTTAAAGCTGGGCGGCAGGGGTCTTAAACTTGTCTTCAGTTCTGTAGCGCCCCAGGAGGCATCAACCGGCTTTACACACAATTTATAGATGTATTAAATTGTAGCAGGGAGGTGGTGAGAGAAAGCAAAACACTGCAATTGATTTGCTGAGGAAAGGGCAGGAGGGGGTTGTCAGTGTGTGGCATTCGGGGGCGGGCAGCGGTGGGTGGGTTGCTAGGTGTTGGATGTAGAATGAGCTAGCCGCCTGGGCTCTAACACCTTTACTCCACCTCAACGGTTCGAAGAGTAAAAAGGGAAAGTTTAGCTAGCTGTGAAGGCAGGAACACTCATTCCATCGTAATATAATAACCACTGAGTGGGACTGACCACACCTCCCTGTGGGGTTCCTAATTCAAAGTCTTTAGTTATACTTCTATGCCCCTGGAGCAACACAGAAGACTTTCTGTTGGACAGGTAGCCTTTAATCCACCGGAGAAGCCATCCTCCAACATCCATTCTTGCAAGTTCACTAATGATTACATGTCGGTTGGCAACATCAAAAGCAGATTTAAGGTCTAGGAAGGTAGTGTATGAGCTGTCAGTGTGCAGAGTGAGAAAGGTGGCTATGCAATGGTGCACACTCCTTCCATGCATGAAACCATGCAACCGGGGGGACAAAAAATGTTTGATTCTGTACATGAGATGATTAAGAATCATCCTCTCAAATGTTTTACATAAGCAGCTAGTAAGAGATATTGGGTGAAATGAATTTTGTTGATTGGGCTTAGGAATGGGAATGATGAGGCTGTTGGTCCAAGATTTAGGGAGCTCCCCAGTTACATAGCTCATGTTGTATAATTCGAGTAAAGGATTGCCTGGTACTCGACACAGCAATCTTAGTATATTGTAGGTAATACCATCCTCACCAGGTGACATGGAGTTGCCCTTAGTTAGTGCTGCATCAAGTTCAAAGTCAGTGAAAGGAATGTTACAGTCATCTTCCTTGCTGAGCATAAAACAAACAAGTCTCTCCCTAGCATCATATTTGTCATTTAATTTCGCCTGTGTGGTACTGGGAAGATTTTCATAGCTTGATGTAACAGCCCAAGCACTGACTAGCTCATTCGCCCTATGTAAGGGATGAGGGCAAGACTCCAAGCGGAAATCAATCAAATCTTTAAATGGGCTGCAGAAAACAATATAAAGTTCAATAAAGAGAAAATTAAACTACTCAAATATGGAAAACTTAAGGAAATAAAAACTTTATGAGGGCATAAAACAATTCTAACCACACAATAGAGAGAAAAACTAATATGAAGGACCTGTGAGTGATAATGTCAGAGCATCTCACCTTTAAAGAGCTAGAAAAATAATAGGAAAGATAATGAGAACCTTCAAAACTAGCTACTCCAAGCCCATGATGATTCTCTTGAAATTGTTTGTTCTCTCTAGGCTAGAATACTGCTGCATACTAACTGCCCCTTCAAGGCAGGCGAAATTACTGACCTGAAGAATGTACAGAGAACTTTCATGGCACACATTAATACGATTAAGCACCTAAATTAGTGGGAACGGTTGTGTATGAAATAATCTTGATTTGTATTTCTTGAAACACAGGCGAGAAAGATATATTTTAATATACACTTGGAAAATACTTAAGGGATTTGTACTAACCTTGCACACGAAAATCACTCTCTATGAAAGCAAAAGACTGGTCAGGAGATGCAACATTTCCCCACTGAAAAGCAAGGGCACCACAAGTATTCTAAGAGACAACACAATAAGTGTCGGGAGCCCAAGACTGTTCAACTGACTCCCAGCATACATAAGGGGAATTACCAATAGACTCCTGGCTGTCTTCAAGTCAGTACCTGATCAGCAGTAACAGCCTGGTTGATCAGACCCTGATCCACCACGAGGCCTGGTCTCAAACCAGGCTGCTTGGGCATTAATCCCTGAAACCCTCTCCATGTATCCCCATCAATTATTACATATAAATCATAGGAAAACTATCAAAATTTTCCACAGGTTCTGTGGAAAATTTTGTACATTTTCCGAAATTATAATAGTATAACTTTTAATAATGTAAATAAGTATAAAATTTATGCTGATTTGACTCTGGGAGAATCTGTGGCTGCGCGAGAGGGAGAGAGAAGTGAGCCATTATTGGAAAATGTGTTAAAATGTGTTCCCAATAATTGGCTAATGGAATCAAGCTTCATCAAAGATAAATTGTAGTGAAACGGCCTCAGAGGAGCAGAAAATATTTCCGTGATGCACTACACTACGAACTAGGAAGAAAATTGGGAAGAAACCACTATAATGTAGTGGATAATCAGTGAAATACTGGGAACGCCATAGTGAAAATCATGAGTGGGACCACACTGCTATTTGTTTGAGAATTTTGGCGTTTCCCGAGGCTTAATGGGGTTCAAGCCTCCCAAATAGGAGTAAGGCAAATAGTAAATACAGTCCTGCTGAAGGCACAGTGACAGTAACTTGGCAGGACTTCAAGTATTCGGCGTGTGAATGGGGAAATATGGATGGACACCAGTGACTTCCTACAGTACAACAATCCCTAAGTATTGCACCTTTTCAGTCTACTTACGTTGGCCTTCGTATGTTTAGTTGGCTAGGTAGCTTTACCGTGTGTTCTACCGCTCCTCTAAATTGATAAGTTAATATTAAAAATCTCGTATGTGTAAATTAATTATTTATAATATTGATATTAATTGTATTATACCCCACCCCTCCGTCAAGAAGCCCAACCCAAATCATACAGTCCTCTTAAATTTCAATTTACCAGAATTACTAGTTATGTTTATTACATATACAGTAGACCGTCTTTTAATACGGTTTTGTGTGGCAAGTTTTGGTTATAGCACTATTGAAGAATTGCGGCATAGTTTTGTATTACACTTCTTAAAATTAATTTAACACAGTTCAGTTTGCGGGAGGGTAAAAATTTGGAGTGCGCGTCCACTCCAGATAATCCCACCACCCCCAAACACTCCCACCCATCCCAGCATTCGTTCATATGTGTCCAGTTCCATTGTGTTAGGAACTAGTTGTGTTTGTGAATACTGTTTTGATATTTTAATTGCCATATCCTGTATCTGCCAAGCAATCATGGCACCCAGTAGGCATACCAGTGTTGCTGAAAGTGGCAAGAAAAGGTATAAGGGTTTAAATCTTAAGAGTTAACAAAGAAAATAAAGATACTGTATTAGACAAGAGATAGTCAGAGGCCTTAATGAAGTGTCAGTTTGCACAGTTAAAAAGAATGATGTAAATATATATGAGTTTGTGATGAATAACTGACTAACTTGACTGGTTGACTTGACTGACTGCCTGACTTGACTGATTTACTGACTGACTTAACTGACTGAATTTCTGACTTGACTGCTTTACTGACTGACTTACTGAGTGAATTGACTGACTGGCTGACTTGACTGATTTACTGACTGACTTGACTGATTTACTGACTGACTTGACTGATTTACTGACTTGACTGATTTACTGACTTGACTGATTTACTGACTTGACTGATTTACTGACTTGACTGATTTACTGACTGACTTGACTTACTGACTGACTTAAAGTTAGACTTTTTCACTGAGGAGGACCCTGACCTCTGAAACATTGTCTATTGCAGCTAATATCTTATCGTCAGCTGTATAATGTACTGCAGGGTAAAAAAAACAGAAATCCATTACAGAATTTATGCACTCTTGAGTACAACCATCGACTTCAGTACCAGAACCTCTTACGATCCACCTCAGCCCAGTAGGGCCACAGCATAACTCTCTTCACAATGATTGACAAACACCAGCACCCACAATTTAAGGTAAAAAATACTATTATATTTATGTTGCAGTTGTAGTCTTAAACAGTAAAAACATAATATATCATGACTGTGGAAATTTTGTCTGGACTGCCTCCTTGTAAGCTGCTTCCCTGGCAAATACTGTTGACACAGACACCGTGAGATAAATCTCCATAGGCGACTGACCTTACTAGAAATTCCCAACTACATGCAGTAATAAAGGACTAACTTACTTGGTGGTGGAGAATATGTCACCTGACACTCCAGACTTCACCCTAACTCTTAGCCCCTTCTGGTCCCTCACGTCCAAGACACCACGTGCAGTGAAGGACTAATTTCTGCAAGAAATCAGTCGGTATTAGTATTCCGCCTGCACCTCAGAGCTCTCTGGTTTCAAAGGAGAGTAACCCCTAAGCAATAACTATGCAGCAAGTGACACTAGCTTCTAAACTAATACTTAAGGGGAGACACCGGTACGTACTGGTCTTCGGGCATCCGTCTGCTCAAAGACCCACAGTTCAACTCACCCACGTTTCCCCCAGAAAGCTGGCCAATGATACTGAGAGAAAGAAAGGTAGTATCGTCTTACTGTAGGTGTGCCTGTACAGAGGCGAATATCCACAGTACTTCGGGAGGTCTCTAGATACTGAGTTCTCCAGGTCTAGTATGCTTAGACACGGGGAGACGTCACGTTGCTGTTCACGGCACTTTTTGTCCCAATGGTGTCTGGTCTTAGAATGCTCCAGCTTCTGTGAAACCCACACTTCCTCGTTCAAGCATGGGGTTGCCAGTTCTACTTAGTTAATATAACCTAATATTTGCCTATATTAAAAGCCTAAGCCTACCTATGTTAATATCTAAGGTACCTAATTACTTCTAATATTAGTTACTAACTGTATAAACCTACCTAGACCTTTCTTGAAGGTTAGATGTATTAATCAACTCGTCAAGCTTGCTACCTTCGCCAACGAGTGTGTTTGGGTGTTTGGATGTCAAGGGCTTCATACGGCTCATTTAATCCTGTGAAACTTTTAGACCGAATAGGTTTCCACAACGACAATGAACTACAATTACATATTCACTTTTATTTTTGTAAGATCTCATAACTTCAATGAACTACAATTACATATTCACTTTTATTTTTGTAAGATCTGTTAGTCTAAAAAAAAGTTGTTTGGCTTTTTGGGGGTTCGTAGAAACATAACCCGATTTTTCTCATAAGTTCTTCAGTTTGTCTAATACGGTTTTAACTACCACGGCATTTTCAGGAACGTACTTGCCGTGTTAAACGACTTTCTATTACAGTTGTGGCTGGGTGTAGACTAATAGACTGCTCATTGCTTTATAATTTGTTCATGAGTGCAACCATATACAGACGTAAGTAAATTTACTTACATGATTCATTACCTTGTAACTAGTGAATTCATTACCATTGTACCTTGTTCAGCTATCAAAACTTTGGGGCCCAGTCTCTGGACCCTATATATACCTCTGTAATCTGCAAATACCTTTGTAACTTGTCATGATTGTGACCATCTGAGTTCATTACCTTTGTAACTTGCTCAGCTATCAAACTTTGAGGTCCAGTCCCTGGACCCATTATGTACCTCTGTAATCTTTTGACTACCGCCCACAGGATGGGTATGGGGTGCATAATAAAGGTATCAAACTAACTACTGTTGGTCGATCACCATGCCCAGCCCTTCTAGGGCAGGGTAGGTGCCAACTAGCTTGCTACCATCTGCAGCTCGCAAGCCTGCCCTTCCTGCCAGCCTCCTTGGGGCGGGGAAGGTGGCAGACCAGAGAGGCCTAGCATCTACCTCCATGCCTTGTGTTGGTGGTGAATGTGGCTAGGCCTGGGGCCAGTTGGTCCCGCCGCTGAGGGGTACCCCCTCCCATGGGAGACATAGGTCTCTGATACTCCCACGCCAGGGAGCCGGAGCCGGTCGCCATCTGGTAAAGACCCGGGCCGGGAGAATTCCCGGTGAATCAACACCTCCTTTCTACTGTATTATATTTTTTTTAGGTCCAGGATTGTGTGAGGGTTGTGGGTGTCAGAGGGAGACATTCTCCTCCTGACCTAGTGTGTCTCAAAAATTTCTCACATACCTCAGAGGTGCAACAAAATGAAAGTAATGTTTCTTAGTTGCCTTCTAATCAAATTACTTTGTATGAATGCAATAGTGAGGTTCATGCAGGTAATTTATTTCTCACAGTTTCAATAACTTCAATCACAGAGCATGTTAATATATCTCTTGTTCATAGGTCGATCACCATGCCCAGCCCTTCTAGGGCAGGGTAGGTGCCAAGGCTGGAGCTTGCTACCATCTGCGGCTCGCAAGCCTGCCCTTCCCGTCAGCCTCCTTGGGGCGGGGAAGGTGGCAGACCAGAGAGGCCTAGCATCTATCTACCTCCATGCCTCGTGCTGGTGGCGAATGTGGCTAGGCCTGGGGCCAGTTGGTCCCACCGCTGAGGGGTACCCCCTCCATGGGAGACATAGGTCTCTGATACTCCCTCGCCAGGGAGCCGGAGCCGGGTCGCCATCTGGTAAAGACCCAGGCCGGGAGAATTCCCGGTGAATCAACACTTCCTCCTCCTAAATTGAAGTTAAACTCGGTTTTAAGAAGGGAATAGGAAAATACAGGTATTGACAGTTTTAGATATCTGAAAAAAATAGAAAAACTTCAAAGGAGTTTAAAAAACAAGGATAACCACAGGAAAAGGAATGATTGGATGTGAATTGGGAATATTTAGAAACGGTCAGTATACCAATCATATTTTGTGACGGCAACTATTTTTTTAAAATATGAATATAAATTTTTCCTAATTGAGATAATCACTTATAAAGCCCTTAATAGGGCTAACAAAAATTACCTTAGCCACCGATATTTCACGATGACTAGGCGGGGTATTGGGAAAAGTTTTCAAATAGCAATAATCGCACCTCGGATAAACCTCATTGGTTACGATACTACCACTGCGCAAAGCTAACCACCCTGCGACCCGTCTGCACGTCACTCCGAGCGCTGAGGTCGCTGCTTCAGCCTCATATCTTTTATGTAATTTACGCTTTAAAATACTTTAAACTTCAATGTTTTTCCAATGCTTTTATTGTCATTATTATTTGTAAATAGTTTGTATAAAAAAATTTATTATACATATTGACGACGTTCAGACCAGCCATTTTTTTCTTATATTTTATTAAAGACTTTAAGTACAATGCTACACAAATACAAAGGTTTTTATAAAATAATATAATGGTACAAACACAGTATTGCTTACATGGGGTGCACAAAAAACTAGCCACTTCGGTGGCAAAATCTAAATCTAATCTTACACTCCCCCCAAGTGAAAACTGTCCACTTTCACCTGGCTATACACATTATCAAAACCTCGTTCAATTAAACATGTATAATAAACTTAATGGAAAACGTCAGTAACACAATATATAAACAATAAACAACCCCGACAACATCTGACACTATATATACGTACAAGTAATACCTAAACATACGGGGGCCGGGTCACCACTTGGAGAAGACTCGGGCCGGACATACCGGCGAACCTACAAGAAGAAGAACCTAAACATACCACTATTTGAAAATAGTTAAGAATACGTACCTTACTATTTTTTTTTATATTTTATTTAAAACTTCTTTTTTTATATATTTTATTTAAAACATTACAGTACATGAAATAATAAATAAAATAACACAGGAAACAAGGAGGAGGTGGGAGTGGCGAGGAATTGGAGACCAGAAGAAGAAGCAGGACGGATCATTCGTGGATATATATAGAACATAGCAGAGGAGACATCCTGACGCTTTCTCTTCTCCTTCAGCTCTTCCTCTCACCGGCTATTCTTCGTCTGTCCCCACTTTCCCCTCGCTCCTAGTGGGTCCTTACCTGTGAGTCTGAACTGAACTGAACTGACATCTGTGTTAGTTTACGCACAGATTTGCGCAGTTATTGTTCTTCGTGGGCTGTTTTCGCTTGGGATTATACGTCTGTATTAGTTTACGCACGGGTTAGTTTGATATCTTTATTATGCACCCCATACCCATCCTGTGGGCGGTAGTCAAAAGATTACAGAGGTACATAATGGGTCCAGGGACTGGACCTCAAAGTTTGATAGCTGAGCAAGTTACAAAGGTAATGAACTCAGATGGTCACAATCATGACAAGTTACAAAGGTATTTGCAGATTACAGAGGTATATATAGGGTCCAGAGACTGGGCCCCAAAGTTTTGATAGCTGAACAAGGTACAATGGTAATGAATTCACTAGTTACAAGGTAATGAATCATGTAAGTAAATTTACTTACGTCTGTACATGGTTGCACTCATGAACAAATTATAAAGCAATGAGCAATCTATTAGTCTACACCCAGCCACAACTGTAATGAGTTATTGGTGCAAATTTTACTTGTTGGGTCACACACACACACATATACATATACACATACATATACACACACACATACACACACATACATGTATATACATACACATACACATACACACATACACATACACACATATATACATACACACACACGTGTCAATGCTTTATTTACAGGGAGGAAAGTCAGGGTATTTTTCCAGAATGGTCTGTAATATACCTGTGGGGAATTGTGAGAGAGAAGTCTATCTGGGACACCTCCACTAGCAATAAACAACTCCCAGGGAGATGACCGACTCGTATAATTTTTACCGCAGTCATTCCCTTTAAGGTATGTGAGAACTTTACCCGCTCCTGGCCGCACCGAGGGGGTACCTTCAATATTCTCGTTAGCCCACTGCACTCTGGACCAGTATAAATATATCTGAGAAGATCATTTATTATAGTTATGTTAAATTTAAGTGGACTGTATTGGTTATTAAACAACTGATCACCCAGGAGAAGAGGTAGAGAACACAGTTAAATTAACATGACCAACACTCACCTAATTAACAGCATCATAGCGGTGTATCGTAGCTCGTTGACCTAGCTAAAGTACATCTACTGTGCGTAACAATATCATTGGCCAACAATAAAGACGACAGTATGGTACTTAGCTTTAGATGAGGGAGTCGTTCCGTTGTTGACGTCCTCCTGCGATCTGATTCGATCGCGATGGTGTTAGCTGTCTCGTCGAGTCAAGGAAGGTTAATTTCCGTGCACTCTTATACGCCCACGAGACCGAGCGTTAGTTAACATGTGGTTGGTCGGGGTAGCGAATCAGATCCTCTCACTAATCCGACCTTTTGTACTGTTTATACGTATAACTTTACATATTACATATATCCCGGCTTAATGCCCCACTAGTTTATACACATTCACAGTCTCGATACTTGGATTTCGAGTAGATAACTTGCGATATGTTAGTTCATTTCAACCGCGTCCAATATGGCGGTCGGGGTATGGCGTACCCAAGCTAGCCTCACCCGGTACAATCAACCCCTGATTATTTACAACTCGGTTTCACTATATTCACCATTTCCCAAAGTTCATCGAATATATTTCAGTCTCTTCTAAGACGAAACTCCCCTGCATCAGGGTTACGACTTTATCCTGCCGTATGGTCATTTCACTCAGTTCAAATAGGCCTATGGCCGCGTCACTCGCCGGCGGCACCTTATTTCACAATTATTGTCCGATTACTGGACCTCCTGGACCAATTGTCCCACTTGATATTCCCCGCGTCACTGGATATTCCTCCACATTACGAAAGGAGGTAATTAAATCCGATTTGGGGGGCGGAATCTCCAAATTTTACTGGCCATACCGACTTGAACTCTGATGGGTAGGCTGGCTGTCCACTCACTGCTCATTCCCCTCTACCTCCTCCCTGCCCAGCCTCTTCCCGCTTCCTCCCCGCTGGTATGATGGTTCTCTATTACATACCCCCATGTACCAGCAGTACATTAAGGATATCTGTTCATATTGGAAAGTTTATCAATTACAACTTTCGGAAAATACCAATATTTTCCACAATACCACTGTGGATAAAATACTTTGACATATCTTGAACATATCTGAGTGAGTAGTCTCTGAATTCATTAATTTTATCGCACTCCAGTACATAATGACGCAGGGTGTGACAATAATCCAACTGGCAAAGTTTACATCTTGTTTGGTCTACATCTGGTGGTGGTGATTTAACCTGCCAAAGATACTTGTAACCCAGCCGGAGGCGGGTGGTAGTGACATCCAAGAGTCTGCTTATTTTGTTGGATGCCCCATAGACATGTGGCTCCTCCTGCATAATAGAGTGATGATAGATGGACTGACTGGTGTCAATCTCCCTGAGTCTTAAGTCAATAAAATTCAGTTGAAGTTCTTTTCGTATTATTGTTCTCAAACTGCTAACTGACAAGCCAAGATTGTAATCTATCCCCTCTTTGAAAGCATAAAACTTAGCCAATTTATCAGTTCTATCATGCATCTGAAGACCAATGTGAGATGGAATACGCAGCATGTGCACTCTGACTCTACTATCCAGAATCCTACCATACCTGTGCCTGGCTTCTGACACGAGCATGCTACAAGTTATACTTGATGAGTTGAGAGCATTTATGGATGACAGAGAATCAGTTACAATTAGAGAGTTAACCTTAGATACATGGACGCATTTGAGTGCAAGGAGTATGGCAAACAGCTCTGTCTGAAGGGTAGAGGCCCAGTTATTGATGCGTGCTCCAATTTCTTTAAGAGAGCCATCACTCTGTATGACAACAGCAGCACTACCAGCTGCACCATTGGATTGGTGAACAGAACCATCAACGTAAATAATTTGAGAGAGTGTGTGCTGTTTGGCTAAATTATCAATACAGTTTAAGGCATCATGTTTGGCTTCAAGGCGAAGCTTTGGTTGTGATTTAAGAAGTAGTTTGGGGGGAAATGGAGGGATGGTAGTTTGGAATGGGGTAATATTCCATGGAGCGGAGAAGTGCCGCTGTTGCCTTACTTGCCACAGATCATGTATCTGATTCATGCGGAGGTCGGTTCCAGTTTTTTCGATCCATCTGGAGGGATGTTCACCAGTGCTGAGGAAAGTTTGGAGGGCTTCTGTGCATGGGTTTAAATGGGCTTGCCTGAGCATATTAACCTCAATTAGGATATTTCTTTCAGTAACACGATCTCTGATGCTTGGAATATCAAGTTCTTTCTGCATATTTAAAATTTTGGCAGTACGAGGGCATCCTAAAATGATCCTCATTGCTTCGTTCTGCAGTTTTTCCAACCCTCCAAGCTTCCAGTCAGACACAAGAGCAAGTAGTGGGGCAGCATAATCAACTAATGATCTAATATAAGCAAGATACATCATTTTTACAATTTTAACATTAGCACCATACCTGGGGTGAAACCCTGCCACAACTCTAAGTGCTCTCAACCTTTCTTTGTATTGACGACAAAGTCTCGTTACAACAGGTCCAAGTAGTGGGACCTCAAAGCCTAGATACCTGTATCTGTTTACATATTCTAGAAGAGACCCATCATGCAAGGGTTAGTGTCGTTTCTCGTGGACAGTGTTCAATGCGTCAGAGCCGTGAGTCACGGGAGGGTGGCTAAGGGCTCCCTCCGGGGACCTGAGCCTCACAGCCCCGAGCCCCGTGTGGGCAGCTGCTGGTTCAGTCACCATGTCAGGCCCTGGAGAGCGGCCTAAACGTTTATTGGAATGCGAGGACGAGTCGGAGGACGACGTGGGGCCGATGGGAGCCCACACCAAGAAGGTCAAGGATGCTGTAGAGACTGTTGTTTCTGCTGATCTGCCACTAGTTCAGCCGGCAGATGCTACCCAAGAAGACCTGGTCCCCCAGATGGACATAGGGGTCATGGGAGGCCACCAGGAGGCTGTGGCTCCTCAACAGGCGGGGTTGGGGCCCGACTAGGTACCCACCCCAGTTGCACAGAGGATGGGGAATGGCTGACTCCTCGTGGAAGAAAGACTTCCCGCTCTAATAATAATACTTTTATAATAATAATACTTTATTGAGACATGGTACAATTATACACAGTTGCACCCATGGCCTTCAACAAATTCAAGGTTCCCGATTACGGGTTTGTGAGGTATCTGGAGGGCATCCCCCACCTTTAGCTCCGCTGCGAGTTCACTCTCAGGAACGAGATTTTGGTCGTTCCTCGGGACGAGGACTCATACGAGGTATTAAAGGGGCTGGTTGTGACGCATCCCAGCATGGTGGAACTGATTGCTTGGGAGAAGGTGTACAAGGGGGTGCTCTTACACGTCCCTGTGCCCCTTCCATTGGACCCCATTTTGGAACTACCCAATATTGTCAAGGCAGAGCGACTCACTGCCAAGGTGAACAAGGTGCCCACCCGACAGGTGCTGATACACCACAAAGGCCCACTCCCCACGCACCTGGACCTTGGGGTCTGGGGAAGGTTCAAGACCCGGCCGTACCTGACAGGCCCACTGCAGTGCTTCAACTGTCAGGGGTTCCATCACATTGCAGCCACCTGCCAGCGAGGGAAGAGGTGTGGAGTGTGCAGCAAGGCACACGACTCGAAGGACTGCATTGCACTCCTCAAACAACCGACCAGCGAGACCTCTCGGCCAGAGCCCAAGTGTGCCAACTGCTCAAAGAGGCACTATGCCTGGAACCAGAGCTGTCCTGTGATGGTGCAGCACTGGCAGCGAGTGCGTCACCGGAACGGCTTGGCACCCGGGGCAACGCCCAACCTCGGAACTGCCCAACAACAGTCAGCATGGGCTACAACCACAACACCACGGTTGCCACAGATGGGCGATACCTGCGAGTTCCCGGTACTGGGCTCCCAGCAGAGGTATCAGGGGGCAGTCAATGGCTTGCAGCTGCACAGCCAACAGCAGGGCTAGCCAGCAAGGTGGCCAAGACGACAGAGTCACTGGGAAAAGCAGCAACAGGCCAGGAACTCTGCCCAGCAGGCCACTGCTGGGCACAGTCTATCCACGTCATCTCACCAGCATGCCTCTTCAAGAGGGCAGGCCCCTCCTGCGAACGTCCAGAGTCAAGCAGCGGCTCCCCGCCAGGAGACCCGGACGTCCACGGCCACTCCGGCCAGACCCAGGGTGCACCCAGCTTATGCAGCTGCAGTGTCAACAGCCACCCAAACTTACCCGCTGGCTCAGGCCCAACACGAAGAGTCGGCCGACCCAACACCTACAGAGGTAATGGTAGATTCATTTCCCGCTCGTCTGAAGAAAACCGTTGGGGTCATCTCAGAGCTCCTCACTCGCCTGCTGCCATCACAGGAGGACAGGGGCGCCTGCAGGCAGCTCCTGGCATGGATGCTAGGTGTGGTCCTCCTGGACAGGAAGGACTCAATGGAACTTCAAGCCATCATCCAGGAGTCCTTCCAGTCTGTGATGGAGGAGGCCCCGCAATCACCAACAACGGACGATGATGTGTCCCAGGCAGAGATGGAATCAGAGGGTCCCCTCTACACCCTTTGAAGATCCTCCAGTGGAACATTTGTGGGCTGCAGCGAAAAATTCACTTAGTAATTGAAGCTGCAGTATAAGATGAGATCGATGTCTTCCTGCTCCAGGAGACACTTACCAAACCACTACATCAACCATCGCCAAGTATCCCGGGATTCTCGGCTTACCTTCAGCACCTGGAAGGCACTGGCGGGGGCACGGCAGTCTATGTCAGGAATACTATCCCTCACTCGATCTCCACTGACCCCATCGACTGTGGGGAGGGCTTGGAGGTGCAGGCTGTTACCTTACACCTTCCGGATGGACCTCTCGTGGTTTACAACATATACAGAAGCCCTCGGTCCACCCTTGACATTCGGAGGTGGCTGCACTCGCCCCCGTGGAGGGTCTTGTGGTTGGGGATGTCAATGCCCACCACCCAATACTTAATTCTGTCTCCCCCACCAACGCAGCGGGGAGGCACCTTGCGACTGTGCTGGAGGATGTACCTGAGATCGCCCTCCTCAACATTGGGGAGCCAACCCACCACTACAGTGGCCGTCTGGACATCACACTCGTCTCCAGACGACTGCTCTCGAGTGCTAGTTGGGAGGTCCACCCCCGTCTAACCAGTGATCACTTTGCAATGGTCACTACACTGATGGTCCAGCGGTACCCGCCTCCCACGCATACCCCCAGATAGAATTTCAAGAAGACTGACTGGCAGTGCTTCCGGGAGGTCATCGAGCGCTGGTGGGCGGAGGCTACTCTACCAGAAGATCCAGATGAGGCGGCTTAGAACCTACAGGCGGCCTTCACATTGGCAGCTGAGGCAGCCATACCTAGGATTACGGGCGGAGGGTCGTACAAGCGTGACTGGTGGTTCTACGATGAGGTAATCGAGTAACAGAACCACCGCATCAATGTCGTCCGCAAGATGCACAGGCGCAATCCCACGGCCGAGTCCATGCGTCTGCTAAGGGAAGTGGTGCGGCATGCGCGCCATGTCTCGCACAGGGTCCGGCAGGCTAAATAGTTTGAGTGGTGTGCCTCCTTCAGCTACTCCACCACCTTATCCGAGATATGGACCAAGCTACGAATGACCACTGGGCAGTGTCGCGGTGTGGCTCGAGCACACCCAGATCCTGCAACAGAGGCAGAGCGACTGGTGGAACTCTTCATCTCCAGAGCAGCTATGGCTCAACTGCCTCAGGATCTCCAGGACCTCCAGGCAACTCTCCTTCCTAGAAGGGTGAGGGTGATCCAAGCGGCAAGCCAGGCAAAGGATGCCACGGACGAAGACTTCACTGACCGGGAGCTCCAGGCGGCCTTCACGTCTCATCGGGACACTGCGCCTGGCCATGATGGGGTCACCTATGGCATGATCACTCGGTCTGGCCAATCTGGTCACGAAGCTGGCCTGGGGGCCATCAACCAGACATAGAGAGCCGGCAGACTCCCTGCCATATGGAAGGAGGCTGACATCATACCGATTCCTAAACCAGTTGGATCTCCAAGGTGTCTGAGAGGATGGTGCTGGAGCGACTGAGGTGGAAGCTTGGCCCTCCTCATAAACACCTCTATGGGTTCACCAGACGAGTGGGCACCTTTGAAAGCCTTACCACCCTACTGGCGAGCATTGAGTCAGACACCCAAGCCCGCATTGTTGTCTTCCTCGACCTTGAGAAAGCTTTCGAGCTAGCCAATGCACCTGCCGTCCTTGCACTCTTGGCCCACAGAGGAGTTAAGGGCAGGCTGCTTGCATGGCTTCGATCCTATCTCCAGGACAGGCAGGCCCAGGTCCATTTCCAGGGGCATACCTCTTCTCTCAAGACCCTTGAAAACGGCGCTCCGCAGGGCGGGGTGCTTAGTCCCGCCCTGTTCAATGTGTTGATGTACCAGCTTGTGTGCTTGCCTTTATCCACAGGCACCTTCCAGCTCAGCTACGCCGATGACCTGGCGCTTGTCATATCCAGGAAGCGCCGACTTTTGCAGCGAGCCCAGGAGGATCTCGATCTGCTGGCTTCCGCTTGCCATCGCCTAGAGCTCAAGATATCTGCAGCAAAATCCAAAGCCATGATCCTTCGCACTAGGGAACCCAATGAGAGGCTGCGGATCCTGGACATCAACCTGGAATGGGTTCACAGCTATAGGTACCTTGGCATCTACATCGACAGGAGCCTCACCTTTCAGAAACATGTACGCCACATCAAAGAGAGAGCTCTGCAGAGGGTCAGGGCAATGAGTGCCATGGCCAACCCTAAGGTCGGGGCCAGCCTCGAGGTCATGAGGTTGTTCTACATACAGGCTATACGCTCGCTCATCGACTACGGGGCGCTTGCTCTGGTTCATGCCAGGCCCACGAACATCAAGTACGGGCCATGCTGGGGGCGCCTAGGTGGGCCAATGCTGTGTCTCTGAACTTCGAGGTGCAGCTCCAGCCCCTTGAGGACAGGATCCAACTTGTAGCTGCCAAGAGGATAGCAAAGTACCTCCGCCTCCCGGGAGCTGACAAACTGATGAGGGATATATGGGTCCACCAGGGACATGTCGTACCAATGCACCGCGGCCGCCGGTGGTTGTGGTCAGTTGCAGATGCCACAAGGAAGCTCCTGCCCATGCCATTGCTCCAGGATGGAGGCTGCGACAGACCTGCAGCGAACTACATGGTGCCGCCCCCTTGGGAGCCAGAGCTGTTGGCAGTGCACTGGACAGCCCTACCAGGCAGCAAAGGGCATTGTCCCCAGCACATTCTGCAAATCTTGCTTCAGCTAGCATTACAGGTGTGGAAAGCCCTGGGTGTGTGCCATATTACACTGATGGCTCCAGAAACCCAGAGGCAGGCCGCACAGCTGCTGGGATGTTCCACAGCAATCTGACAGTAGGATGGTGCTTTCCAGACCATTGCACCATCCTCCAGGATGAGCTATATGCCATTCAACAAGCTCTGCAGCATGCACTTGCAAACCATCAGCATCCTCTCGTCCTCCATGTTGATTCCAAGTCAGCAATCCAGGCAATTCTGCACAAAGAGCCAAGGGACAACATACATTTACTCACGTCCATTCGGGGCGACCTGCAGACGCTCATGGCCCAGGGTCGCAGAGCCACCATCAACTGGATCCCGTGCCATGTGGGTATCCCCGGCAATGATGCAGCAGATGAGGCTGCTAAGGCAGCAACGCTCGAGGCACAGCCACATGTTGCACTCTCCATCAGCCTCAGCCAGATTATGATATGGGCTACCAGTGCGGCCAGGCGTCCACTTCCTGACCCTGGGGATTCCCGGAGCAGCCGCTGGTATGACAGGGCGACTCACAGGGCACGCCCTCCAACCATTCAGAAGCAGGCCAGGGAGCTGTGGGTGGCTGCTTGGATCATTGAACGGGCAAGAGAGGAGCTCTGTGCCCACTGTGCCCGGATGGTTTCGACACCCCTGGTGCACTACCTGTTGGACTGCCCAGCTACATTGTCCCTTCGCTGCAGACACTTCCCGATGACCCCGGTGGGGCGGGCTCGGGAAGATGAGGCGGCACATCTGGTCTACTTGGCTGTCAAAGATATGGAGACCTTACTCCCAGTCATTGCACGTCACCCCCTCCCCCCGCTGACGTTGCTGTGAAGGCCTTCTGGGGGCCTCCGTTGCACCCTGCACCAACCACCATTGGAGTGACTACCTTTTGGGACGTCGTTTGTCCGTAGATTCCCACCAATGGAATACCACACATGTACCTTTTACATGACACTTCCCTACCGGGGAGCTGATGCCGGGTCGCCAAATTGGAAGAGACCCGGGCCGGGATCCATACCGGCAAATCACATAGAATAGAATAGAAAAGGAGGAGGTGTTGAGTCACGGGGAATTCTCCCGGCCCGGGTCTTTACCAGATGGCGACCCGGCTCCGGCTCCCTGGCGAGGGAGTATCAGAGACCTATGTCTTCCATGGGAGGGGATACTCCTCATCGGAGAGACCAACTGGCCCCAGGCCTAGCCACATTCCCCACCAGCACGAGGCATGGAGGTAGATAAATGCTAGGCCTCTCTGGTCTTCCACCTTCCCTAACGGGAAGGCCAGGCTTACGAGCTGCAGATGGTAGCAAGCTCCAGCCATGGCACCTACCCTGCCCTAGAAGGGCTGGACATGGTGATCGACACACAGGAAACAAGCCATCAACGGATATATATACATACTACTATATACATAGTAAGTAAGTAAGTATATTCAGGTATACACAAATACATTTACATACATTATCATACTTAGCAGCATATGTGTAGAAAACCTAGGATAACCCAAAAAAGTCAGACAGAGTGACTTATTTCCATAGACTGGTAGGGCAAACTTATCTAACCTTGAAAATATGATTAATAACCAATACGAATACGTACTCTGCAACCCCACCAAAAAAATGAAACTATAATCACCTGCAATAACTACGCTATATGTATATACTGAACTTCAACCATGAGAGAGGAAACGTATTTTCATACGTTTGCACTGACACAGGTTAATTATTACAATCAAAAAGAAGTGCTAAACCACAGAGGTCATACAGCGCAGCAGATTAGGGCAGGATGCAGGGAGAATGGGTTGTAAGAGGGAGAGGAATGATTAGTAGGGTATGGAGTGCAGCAGGACAGTGGTTAGTGCAGGGAGAGGATAGCAAGAGATTGAGGTAGAAGGGACTGAGGGGAGTGCTAGAGGTATAACCTTCAGAGTTTGTGCAGTAAGTCAGTTGCTGTCAAAAAGTCAATAAGAGAGTCAGGATTAAAGGAGGGTCCATCAGCAAGAAGGGAAGGTAAAGAAAGGGCTGTAGAGTGAAGATGCCGTTGGAAGTAAATTCTGCGTGCTCGTTGATAGAGTGGACAGTCCAACAGAATATGGCGAACAGATACTGGGACCTGACAATGCTCCAGAGAGGGACAGG
>WNWK01028988.1:0-24834 GCA_009830355.1 Cherax destructor | reverse complement strand
AAAAAGGGGGAAAATCAGAGTGGGGAAGGGTCACGAGTGGTGTTCCACAGGGTCAGTTTTGGGGCCCCTTGTTGTTCAATCTACATAGATGGGGGAAAAAACAGCAAAAACAAAAGTTTCCCGATGATACTGAAATAGGCCGTAAAATTCATTCTGACAAGGACATAAGGCCTCCAGGAAGATTTAATAGACTGATGCAGTGGCTGAAGAAGTAGCAGATGCATTTAATATACTAGACAAATGCAAAGTTCTAAACATTGGACGGGAAAATAACCATACATATAAACTAAATAATGTGCTTAATACTGTTTACTGATTACAAAAAGGATTTGGGAGTTCTGGTTAGCAGTAATCTAAAACCAAGAAACAGTGAATAAGTGTTCACAAAAGGAATAAAATCCTTGGCTTCATATCAAGAAGTATAAATAATAGGAGTCCTCAGGCTGTTCTTCAACTCTATATATCTTTGGTTAGGCCTCGTTTAGATTGTGCTGCACAGTTTTGGTCATTATACAGTCATACCTCGTGTTACGATGCTGTCATCTTACGTTATTTCGAGTAACATATATAAACGTAAAAAATGATTGCGAGTAACGATGTTTGCTTCGTGAACGACATTCGTACGGACGTGTCCGCGTGGCGCCCAGCTGAGCGCGCACTCCAGGGAGCGTCAGTGTGCTATTGTTTACAAGCGGAGCGACCACCCACCCACACCCACGCATTCATACCAGTATATTGTCATTATTCCACTGTTTTTAGTGCTTGCAACTGCTAAATAAGCTACCATGGGTCCAAGGAAAGATCCTAGTGGTAAGCCTGTGGCAAAGAGGAACAGAAATACATGTACGATAGAACTGAAGAAGGAGATAATAGAAAAATATGAAAGTGGAGTGCATATCAGTGAGCTGGCCAGGCTGTATGGTAAACCCTTTTCTACCATCGCTACCATTGTGGCCAAGAAAATTCACGTAAAATCAAGGAAGCTGTTGTTGCAAAAGGTTCATCTGTGATCACAAAACACAGACCACAAGTGCTGGAAGATGTGGAAAGGTTGTTGTTGGTGTGGATCAACGAGAAACAGTTAGCAGGAGATACTGTTTCGGAGGCAATAATATGTGAAAAAGCAAGGCAGTTGCATGATGATCTCGTTAAGAAAATGCCTGCAACGAGTGCTGAAGTGAGCGAATTTAAAGCCAGCAGAGGCTGGTTTCACAAATTTAAGAATCGAAGTGGCATACATAGTGTTGTGAGGCATGGTGAGGCAGCCAGTTCTGACAAAATTGCGGCTGAAAAATATGGGCCTGAATTCCAGGAGTACATAGAGGCTGAACAATTCCTCCCCCAACAAGTGTTTAATTGTGATGAAACAGGCCTGTTTTGGAAGAAAATGCCCAACAGGACCTACATTACTCAGGAGGAAAAGGCACAGCCAGGACATAAGCCTATGAAAGACAGGCTAACTTTGATGCTTTGTGCTAATGCCAGTGGTGATTGCAAAGTGAAGCCTTTACTGGTGTATCTTTTGAAAATCCCGAGTGTTTGGCAGATGCGGTGTCAGCAAGTCTAACTTGTGTGTGATGTGGAAGTCTAACAAAAGGCATGGGTCACAAAGGACATTTTCTTAGATTGGTTCAATGGCGTGTTTGGCCCCAGTGTGAAGAAATATCTATTGGACAATAATTTGCCACTTAAGTGCCTCCTGATAATGGACAATGCTCCTTGTCATCCTCCAAACTTGGTAGAGAAAATTGTGGAGGAGTTTAAATTCATCAAAGTGAAGCTCTTGCCCCCTAATACCACTCCTCTCCTCCAGCCCATGGACCAGCAGGTCATTTCCAACTTTAAAAACTCTACACCAAAGCAATGTTTCAAAAGTGCTTTGATGTGACCACAGACATGAATATAACCGTAAGAGAATTTTGGAAAACATTTCCATATTCTGCATTGTGTAAACCTTATAGGTAAGGCTTGGGAGGGAGTGACTACCAGGATTTTGAACTCTGCCTGGAGAAAATTGTGGCCAGACTGTGTCCTAGAGAGGGATTTTGAAGGTTTTGGGGCTGAGCCTCAGAACCCTGAGCCTGAGCCTGAGCCTGTTGTGGAAGAAATTGTGGAATTGGGCAAGTCTATGGGGTTAGAGGTGAGTGGTGAGGATGTGGAACAGTTGGTGGAGGAGCACAAGGAAGAGCTAACCACTGAAGATCTGCAAGAGCTTCAACAGCAACTGGAACAAGAGACCAGTGGTCAGGACAATGGTTCAGAGGAGGAGGAGGAGATGGAACAGAGATGGAAGAAATTGCCTTCTTCAGTGATTAAAGAGATTTGTGGAATGTGGAGCAAGGTGCAAGCATTTATGGATGAATATCACCCTAACCATGCTGTTGCAGGCCGTGCTGGCAACCTGTACAATGACACTGTGGTGTCCCACTTCAGGGATGTTTTAAAGAATCGCCAGACACAGAGCTCCCTGGACAAATTTATTGTTAGAAAGAGGTCCAGTGACTCTCAAGCTGGTCCTAGTGGCATTAAAAGAAAAAGGGAAGTAACCCCAGAAAAGAACTTGGTACCTGCAGTGTTAATGGAAGGGGATTCCCCTTCCAAACACTAGCATACTACTCCACCTTCTCCCCTCCTCCCGTCCTCCACACATCAACAACTCTTCAATAAATGTAAGTGACATGTTATTGTACAATATTTACATGTGTATTTAGATATTCTTCATTAAATTGTGTATTATTTAATGTCAAAAAGTTCTAAAAAATATTTTATTTAACTACTTTTGGAAGTCTTGGACGGATTAAATTTATTTCCATTATTTCTTATGGGGAAAATTGATTCGAGTAACGATTGTTTCGCCTTAAGATATGCCCTCTCTGACGGATTAATATCGTAAGTCGAGGTACCACTGTATTATAGAATGGATATAAATGCACTGGAAAACATACAAAGGAGGATGACAAAGTTGATCCCATGTATCAGAAATCTTCCCTATGAGGATAGAGTGAGGGCCCTGAAGCTGCTCTCTCTAGAAAGGCGTAGAGTTAGGGGAGGATATGATTGAGGTGTATAATGGAAAACAGGAATAAATAAAGGGGATGTAAATAACGTGCTAAAAATATCTAGCCAAGACAGGACTCGCCGCAATGGTTTTAAGTTGGAAAAATTCAGATTCAGGAAGGATATAGGAAAGCACTGGTTTGGTAATATAGTTGTGGATGAGTGGAACAAACTCCCAAGTACTGTCATAGAAGCTAAAACGTTGTGTAGTTTTAAAAATAGGTTAGATAAATACACGAGTGAGTGTGGGTGGGTGTGAGTTGGACATGACTAGCTTGTTCTAATAGGTCTGATGCAGTGCTCCTTCCTTAAGTGGATGTGACCTGACCTGACTAGGTTGGGTCATTGGCTTAAGCCGGTAGGAGACTTGGACCTGGCTCGCATGGGCCAGTAGGCCTACTGCAGTGTTCCTTCTTTCTTATGTTCTTCTTATGGACTTAATTGAATCACCACCTCATTTGACAATCTAGAACCATCCACCACCTCATTCCAGTAGGGCCACAGCATCCCTCATCGACCAACACCAGCAACCACAATTTATTGTAAGAAATAATATTTCTGTTATATTTGTAGCCCTAAGCAGTACAGTGGACCCCCGAGTTTCGTAAAAACTTCACTCCTGAAGTCTGCTCAAGTGCCATTACCGAACGAATTTACTCCCTTAAGGAAAAATTTCACGTAGGTTAGTCTATTTCAGACCCCCAAAAATACACTTCCACAAGAACTTACAAAATTATACTTACATAATTACACGATTTCCGGGGTATTCGTTAACCGAGGGTCCACTGTACATCACAACAGTGAACAACAATTACATTATAATTTTTATGTTTTAAGATTTGGAGACAAACAAAATAAAAAGTTGTTTGGCTTTTTGAGGGTCCAAGGAATGTAACACTATTTTTCCTTAAGGTCTTCATTTTATTTATACAATCTCATCTTACACTAAATTTTCAGGAATGTAACTACTGTGTTAACCCTTTGAGGGTCGGTCATGTACATGTATGTCTTAACAGCTAGGGTCGATCACGTACTTATACGCGTAAATTCTAGCGCCTTCAAATCGAGCGGGAGAAAGCTGGTAGGCCTACATGTGAGAGAATGGGTCTGCATGGTGAGTGTGCATAGTAGGAAAAAAATCGGGGCAGGCACCCACATTGCATTATGGGAATGCCATTTCAGTATGTCTTGTTTACCATGACTCGCGGTAAGAAACTCCTCACTCCCCGGTGAATTGGGACTCATATTTTCCCAAGTGACAGTTCTAACACAGATGGAAGTGTCAGTGAAGATGAATTTTCATGGTTTTGAGGAGTTTGTGACCAAAAACAATGCCCAGGAAACAGAAGGAAGAAAGGAAAGTAAGGAAGGAAGGAAGGAAGAAGTAAGGAAGGAGGGAAGGTAGGTAGGAAGGAAGGAAGGACAACCCAGACAACCATCAACCTAGGAAAACCCAAAAAAGTCAGACAGTGACTAATTTCCATGTGGGTTGGTGGGGTGGGGAAGGCAGTGAGGGTAGTGACACTAGCCATGCCGGTGACTCAGCATATTTACAAGTCCATCCACACACAACTACAAGCTTACAGAAGCTGTAGCAGTTCTAGGATCGTGTCCAGTGACTATATATGTATATATAAGATAGAAAAATAGTAATAAACAACATTTTTATTGTTGGTTTGTGTAAACATGTTTTGTAAACAATTTAATGACAATGTTTGTGCGGTTATTGTGTAGCATACAACGAGTGAATACAGTGGACCCCCGGTGTTCGTGATTTTTTCGTTCCAGAATGCTGTTCAAGTGCCATTACCAAACGAATTTATTCCCATAAGGAATAATGTAAATTAGACTAGTCCTTTTAGACCCCCAAAAATATACTTACAAAAGCACTTACAAAAATAAACTTACATAAAAGGGTGAGTTTGGAGCATCACGAACACCGAGGGTCCACTGTATATACAAAATATGGCTTATATTGGTCTCACAGGCCATAAAGTTACTTGAAAAAATAAAATGTTAAAAAATAAAAGAAAAAAAGTGGTAAAAAAATAAATAAACATTTACCACGTGACCGGCAGTCGGCAATATTGCCATAAGCGGTTCACTTTCTGTCAACTTCATGCCTCCATATCTCAGTAACTATTGATCGCAAAAGTTTTTTTTTTTTTTTTGGCCTATAACACTCACAAAAACATTCACTATCATTTCGTAAGATTTTTTTTTTTTTTTCGAATATTTTTTGACCCTGAGAACGAGTTTACGATCAGGGGTCTCAACCCTCAAAGGGTTAATTAATTGATGGTCTGCTGTATATATATGATGGAATGATCATAGACAAGCGATACCAGATACAGAACAACCACAGGAGAAAGTTGAATGATAGCTGTAGGCCTTTCGTGTTGCAGCCAACACTTTGTAAAGAGCTTAGAATGTTCCAAAGGGAATAAGATCAACAACATCATGGTCAACAGGTGATATAGCACTGTGCAAAATTAACCACAGTGATAATGTAAGAAATCGTTAAAGTGCTTGTAATTTCACAATATTTTTTCACTTTATATTATGCCTTCAGTGAGTCTTGAGAGTTTTTACTTGTGGAGGCCGACCCTAGGCCAGGTTCCTAATGTTTGTATATTTTGTGTTGTTACAGATCTCGCTGTCGTTTGACTCATGGTGGGCTGAGGTTAGCGACCCAGAGAAAGGTTTCTACGGTTGGTTGTGTTCTTTGCTGCACGTAGAGGAGTGTGCACCATACGAGACAGTCGTTTTGATGACTGAGCCCCTGGATGCTAAGATGGTGCACTCCACCGTTTAGTGTGCTCGTGCAAGGCGATGAGTGTGCTTCCCTCAAGGCCGACGTCTCGTTGACGAGTGCACCTCAGTCTAGAGTGTCGACAAGTGCACTTCCTTCAAGACCGTTGTCTTGTCGACTAGAGTACTTCATTCTGGACCATCGACGAGTGCACTTCCTTGAAGACTGTCGTCTCGTCGACTAGAGTACTTCAGTCTAGACTGTCGACGAGTGCTCTTCCTTCAAGACCGTCATCTACATGACCAAACTCATCGATGCTACAATCTACATTCTTCCGTGTAATTTTTACGGCCCTAATGTTTATGAAGAAATAGACTGGAACGAGAATTTGAATCGTACCATAGTTGTAGCATTTATAAAAATAGACTTGAATGAGAATTTGAATTATACCGTAGTTATTGTAGTATTTATAAAAGTAGTCGAACGAGAATTTGAATTGTACCAGAGTAGTTTAGCGTTTTTAAAAGTAACTTTTGATGTCACTTGAGAATACAATAGTGTACATTCCACCCATATACAATTCTGAGAATAATTTCAACAAATCTGCTAATTCATGGGTCAGATTTTGCAGATTTTTCCTGGCCGCCAATTTGAAGTGATTCACGATTCAGCCGGTGCTTGTGTTTACCAGTCAGCGATTGTGATTCTCTTGACGGATTGTGAGTGACATTTGTTCCAGTTGCTCAATCATCCATAATAGATCGATACTTTTTGTTTAAAAGCAAATTTAAATTGACTTTTGTGAATGATTTGTGTTGACAAAGAGGCGTGAGCCTATTGTCTAATTCCACTATTATTGTGATATTTACCCACACACACACACACTATGAAGAAAGGTTAAGGGAAATAGGCCTGACGACACTGGAGGACAGGAGGGTTAGGGGAGACATGATAACGACATACAAAATACTGCGAGGAATAGACAAGGTGGACAGAGACAGGATGTTCCAGAGATGGGACACACAAACAAGGGGTCACAATTGGAAGTTGAAGACTCAGATGAGTCAAAGGGATGTTAGGAAGTATTTCTTCAGTCATAGAGTTGTCAGGAGGTGGAATAGTCTGGAAAGTGAGGTAGTGGAGGCAGGAACCATACATAGCTTTAAGACAAGGTATGATAAAGCTCATGGAGCAGGGAGAGAGAGGACCTAGTAGCGATCAGTGAAGAGGCAGGGCCAGGAGCTGAGTTTCAACCCCTGCAACCACAAATGGGTGAGTACACACACACACACACTCACACACACACACTTATGTGTGTGTGTAAAACAGGTCCAGACCTTTTGCACTGTTTGGTGCTTCTTCAGGGGCTGTATATATATCTCAGAGAACATATGCAGTATTTTTTAGTTATTTAAGATCCTGTTTTATGTTATGTTGATTTTGTTGTGTATATATATATATATTTTTTTGTCTTAAAAAACAGTCATTTTGAACCAAACGGAGCTGAGATTTATTTATTGGGGTTGAGAGCTGTAGTAGTTACTGTATGGTGGTAGTTGAGGTAGTCAGTCCCTCAGTTTTGTAGATCTGTACACAATGGTAGATGAGGTAGTCAGTCCCTCAGTCTTGTAGAACTGTACACAGTGGTAGTTGAGGTAGTCAGTCCCTCAGTCTTGTAGAACTGTACACAGTGGTAGATGAGGTAGTCAGTCCCTAAGTCTTGTAGATCTGTACACAGTGTTAGATAAGGTAGTCAGTCGCTCTTATGTAGATGATTGTACATATTTCTGTACTCTGTGCCAACATGTACCCCACTAGGAGTACAGGATGTTTAAAATGAATAGTGCTTGACCCCATTAATGGTTCTAAAAAAACATTGAGTAATGACCCCATTAATGGTTCTAATGATCACATTAATGGATCTGATGACCCCATTAATGAGTCTGACACAATGGGTCTAATGACCCAATTAATTAGTCTAATGACCCCATTAATGGGTCTAATGAAACATTAATTAGTCTGATGACCCAGTTGAGTCTATTGACACCATTAATGGGTCTGATGACCCCATTAATGAGTGTATGTTCATACAGTGGACCCCCGAGTTTCGTAAACCCCGGAAATCGTACAATTATTTAAGTATAATATTGTAAGTGCTTGTGGAAGTGTATTTTTGGGGGTCTGAAATAGACTAACCTACGTGACATTTTTCCTTAAGAAGGGAGTAAATTCGTTCGGTAATGGCACTTGAGCAGACTTCAGGAGTGAAGTTTTTACGAAACTCGGGGGTCCACTGTACTGTGGTTGTATATGTAGATGTAGGTAGGTGGTGTATGTCTTAACAAGTTCAGCCAGAATTGAACAAGTTCAATTGTGTAAAATGCTTGTATATAGAGGAACTTTATAAGGGAGGTCACTGTATTAATTTAGGTATAGTATTGTACCCACTGTACCACTGGCACTGTACCATCCTCACTCATCCTACAAAGTACAGTCACTGTACCATCACCAGCACTGTAACATTCTCATTCATCCTACAGAGTACAGTTTAATGGATATAACATTTACAACCCATACATCACACCCATGTATCTAAACACATTCACCTCCTCCTCCCCTACCTCTTCACAGTCTCTTTTCCAATCTTCCAGTTCCTTAATTCTCATTCCTCCCATCCCCTTGTTCCTTCCTATGTTCAAGTTTTTATTTCCTACCCTCGCACAGCTTACCAAATTTCATTTTTTTTTCAACAGATCGAGAATAGTGTTCCAGCTGTAACTGTCAACCAAATTGATTATTAGTCTGCCCAAAGTGCCTAGGCATGCTAGTGGCCTTCTTTGTACAGTGGTACCCCGAGTTTCGGCCATAATTTGATCCAGGAGGCTGTTCAAGTGCCGTTACCGAACGAATTTGTTCCTTTAAGGAATATTGTAAATTAGATTAGTCCGTTTCAGACCCCCAAAAATACACTTACAAAGGCACTTACAATAATACACTTACATAATTGTTCGAGTTGGGAGGTGGCCGAAACTCGGGGTACCACTGTAATTAATATTTTATGACATGTAAACCACACATTGTAACTGACTCACAAAATCGTAATGACACGATCGCGGGTTCTAACCCCACCCGTGGTATGGTTTGTTTCACACATTGTAAGCTTTACAAGGAAATAAAGATTTTTTTTTTATTATTTTGATTCAATTTTCTAATTGCTTCTATGCCTCTTCCATATATAATATTGGCAGATGAAGCTAGGCACTGGAGAAACAAGTCATTGGCAACTGAGGTCTACATGTAAAGCAGCATACTCAGATGAGCTAGACACTGGAATAAAATGTCTATGTCTACCCTAATTATCAGGCTATTTACAGCACTGAGGCTATTAACTGTCAGACGAGGCCTAACATTTGAGAAGGTCATGCTATTGCAAACTGAACTATTACAGCAGCACTAGGCCAGATTAGTCAGTACTAACTCAACATATCAGTTACATAGGCTCCACTGAGACAGCAGTCACTGCAAAGCCCATTGCAGATAAGGCACACGTCAGTATTAGGATACTGGTACAGAAAGTTAGGACTGAGACTAGGCAGTCATCTTGGTTGAATCGTACTCTAATAAAGTGTTATCGAGTATGGTTTAACTATCTGGAGATGAGGAGGATGCAGATATGGAGAGAGGGAGGCATTGGAGAGAGGAGTAGGAGATTGGCAGATGATGGAGTATGCAACATAGGCTACTGGCAGAGGATATTGAGAGGAGGTATTGAGATGAGGGAGGTATTGGAGATCAGGGTAGGTATTGCAGAGAGGGTAGTATTGGTAGATGAGGGCAGGTATTGCAGATGGGTAGATGAGATAGGGCTAGGTATTAGTAGATGAGGGTAGGTATTGGTAAAGAGGGTAGGTATTGGCAGATGAGGTGGTATTGGTAATGAGTAGTATGTAGATGAGGGCAGGATTGGTAGATGAGGGTAGGTATTGGTAGATCGGGTAGGTATTGAGATCAGGTAGGTATTGAGACATGGGTAGATTGGCTAGATCAGGGTAGTATTGGTAGATCGAGGTAGGTATTGGTAGATCAGGGAGGTATATGCAGATCAGGGTAGGTATTGAGATAGGTATGAGTGAGGTAGGTATTGTAGATGAGGGAGACAGATAGGCTAGGATTGCAGATGAGGCTAGGCATGAAGGGAATGGTAGATGAGGGCAGGTATTGTAGATGATGGCAGGATTGGAGATGAGGGTAGGCATGCAGATAGGGCAGATGGCAGATGAGGCAGGCATTGGAGATTAGGTAGGCATTGTAGACGAGGAGGCATGGAGATAGGAGATGAGTGGATGGCAGATGAGGAGATGAGATAGGGTAGGTATTGGCAGAAGCGGAGGTATTGGAGATGAGGTAGGATTGGAGATGAGGGTAGGTATTGGAGATGAGGAGGTATGGATAGAGTGATGAGATGAGTGGCTAGGTATTGTAGATGAGGAGATGGTAGAGAGGAGGTATTGGAGATGAGGTAGATGGCAGAGAGGGTAGGCATTGGAGATGAGGGAGGATTGGCTAGAGATGAGGATTGGTAGATGAGGGGTAGGTATTGGTAGATGAGGGTTATGGAGATGAGGCATTGGTAGATGAGAGGTGGATTGGAGAGAGGTGGATTGGTAGAGAGGGTAGGTATTGGTAGATGAGGGTAGGCATTGGAGTAGGGAGGATTGGCAGAGGGTAGGATGGAGACGATGGGAGGTATTGGCAGAGGTGCAGCATTGAGATGAGGGCAGGCATTGGTAGATGAGGGTAGGATTGGTAGATGAGGGTAGGTATTGGAACGAGGAGTATGCAGATGAGGGTAGGTATGGAGATGAGGGTAGGTATTGGTAGATGAGGGTAGGTATTGGTAGATGAGTGGTAGGATTGAGTAGATGAGGGTAGGATTGGTAGATGAGAGAGGTATTGGAGATGAGGGTAGGTATTGGTAGATGAGGGAGGTATTGGTAGATGAGGGCAGGTTTGGTAGATGAGGGTAGGTATTGGCAGATGAGGTAGGTATTGGCAGATGAGGGTAGGATTGGAGATGATGGGTAGGTATTGGAGATCAGGGTAGGTATTGTAGATGAGGTAGAGATGAGGGTAGGTATTGGTAGATGATGGGTAGGATTGCAGATATAGGTATTGTAGATGAGGTAGGTATTGGTGAGATGGAGGTAGGTATTGGTAGATGAGGTAGGTATTGGTAGACGAGGGCAGGCATTGGCAGACGAGGGCAGGCATTGGCAGATAGTAGGCAGGCATTGGCAGATGGTGGCAGGACTGATAGACGATGGGCAGGCATTGGCAGACGAGGCAGGCATTGCAGATGATGGCGTATTGGCAGACGAGTTGTAGGTATTGGCAGATGAGGCAGGTATTGGCAGACAATCATAGGTATGGCAGACGAGGTAGTATTGGTAGACGAGGGCAGGCATTGGCAGATGAGGCAGATATTGGCAGAGAGAGGCTAGGTACTGGTAGAGAGAGGTAAGTATTGGCAGATGAGAGGTAGGCATTCGAGATAGGCAGATATTTGGTACATGAAATGCAGGTATTGGCAGACGAGGAGGTATTAGTAGAGAGGAGTCATTGGCAGATGAGGTAGGTATCGGTAGACGAGGGCAGGTATTGGCAGACGAGGTAGGTATTGGTAGATAATTATAGGTATTGGTAGATGAGGGTAGGTATTGGTAGATGAAAGTAGGTATTGGTAGATAAGGGGTAGGTATTGGTAGATGAGGGTAGGTATTGGTAGATGAAGGTAGGTATTGGTAGATGAGGGTAGGCGTGGGGAATTGAGAGAGATAAGTCTATCTGGGACACCGCCACTAGCAATAAACAAACTCCCAGGGAGATGACAGACTCGTATAATTTTACCGCAGTCATTCCCTTTAAGGTATGTGAGAACTTTACCCGCTCCTGGCCGCACCCAAGGGGTACCTTCAATATTCTCGTTAGCCCACTGCACTCTGGACCAGTATAAATTAATCTGAGAAGATCATTTATTATAATTATGTTATGTTAAATTTAAGTGGACTGTATTGGTTATTAAACAACTGATCAATCAGGTGAAGAGGTAGAGAACACACAGTTAAATTAACATGACCAACACTCACCTAATTAACAGCATCATAGCGGTGTATCGTAGATCGTTGACCTAGCTAAAGTACATCTACTGTGCGTAACAATATCATTGGCCAATAACAAATTCGCAAGCAGAGTACTTAGCTTTAGATAAGGGAGTCGTTACGTTGTTGACGTCCTCCTGCGATCGCGATGGTATTAGCTGTCTCGTCGAGTCAAGGAAGGTTAATTTCCGTGCACTCTTATACGCCCACGAGACCGAGCGTTAGTTAACATGTGGTTGGTCGGGGTAGCGAATCAGATCCTCTCACTAATCCAACCTTTTGTACTGTTTATAAGTATAACTTTACATATTATGTATATCCCGGCTTAATGCCCCACTAGTTTATACACATTCACAGTCTCGATACTTGAATTTCGAGTAGATAACTTGCGATATGTTAGTTCATTTCAACCGCATCCAATATTGCGGTCGGGGTATGGCGTACCCAAGCTAGCCTCGCCCGGTACAATCAACCCCTGATTATTTACAACTCGGTTTCACTATATTCACCATTTCCCAAAGTTAGATGAAGGTAGGTATTGGTAGATGAGGGTAAGTATTGGTAGATGAGGGTAAGTATTGGTAGATGAGAGGTAGGTATTGGTAGATGAGGGTAGATATTGGTAGATGATGGGTAGGTATTGGTAGATGATGGGTAGGTATTGGTAGATGATGGGTAGGTATTGGTAGATTATAGGTAAGTATTGGTAGATGAGGGGTAGGTATTGGTAGATGGGTAGGTATTGGTAGATGAGGGGTAGGTATTGGTAGATCAGGGTTAGGTATTGGTAGATGAGAGGTAAGTGTTGGTAGATGAGGGGTAGGTATTGGTAGATGGTGGGTAGGTATTGGTAGATGAGGGCTAGGTATTAGTAGATGAAGGGTAGGTATTGGTAAATGAGGGGTAGGTATTGGTAGATGAGGGTAGGTATTGGTAGATGAGGGTAGGTATTGGTAGATGAGGGCAGGTATTGGTAGATGAGGGTAGGTATTGGTAGATGAGGGGTAGGTATTGGATGATCAAGGGTAGGTATTGGTAGATCAGGGGTAGGTATTGGTAGATCAGGGGTAGGTATTGGTAGATCAGAGGTAGGTATTGGTAGATCAGGGGGTACGTATTGGTAGATCAGGGGTAGGTATTGGTAGATGAGAGGTAAGTATTGGTAGATGAGGGGTAGGTATTGGTAGATGAGGGGTAGGTATTGGTAGATGAGGCTAGGTATTGGTAGATGAGGGCTAGGTATTGGTAGATGAAGGGTAGGTATTGGTAAATGAGGGGTAGGTATTGGTAGATGAGGGCAGGTATTAGTAGATGATGGGTAGGTATTGGTAGATAAGGGGTAAGTATTGGTAGATGATGGGGAGGTATTGGTAGATAAGGGGTAGGTATTGTTAGATGATGGGTAGGTATTGGTAGATAAGGGTAGGTATTGGTAGATGATGGGTAGGTATTGGTAGATGAGGGGTAGGTATTGGTAGATATGGGGTAGGTATTAGTAGATAAGCGGTAGGTATTGGTAGATGAGGGCTAGGTATTGGGAGATGAGGGGTAGGTATTGGTAGATGAAGGCTAGGTATTGGTAGATGAGGGTGTGTTTGTAGATGAGGGCTAGGTATTAGTAGATTATGGGTAGGTATTGGTAGATGAGGGTAGGTATTGTTGATGAGGGTAGGTATTGGTAGATGAGGGGTAAGTATTGGTAGATGAGAGGTAGGTATAGGTAGATGAGGGTAGGTATTGGTAGATGAGGGTAGGTATTGGTAAATGAGGGGTAGGTATTGGTAGATGAGGGTTGGTATTGGTAGATGAGGGTAGGTATTGGTAGATGAGGGGTTGGTATTGGTAGATGATGGGTAGGTATTGGTAGATGAGGGTAGGTATTGGTAGATGAGGGTAGGTATTGGTAGATGAGGATAGGTATTAGTAGATGAGGGTAGGTATTGGTAGATGATGGGTAGGCAATGGTAGATGAGGGGTAGGTATTGGTAGATGAGGGATAGGTATTGGTAGATGATGGGTAGCTATTGGTAGATGGTGGGTAGGTATTGGTAGATGAGGGATAGGTATTGGTAATGATGGGTAGGCAGTGGTAGATGATATTTAGGCAGTGGTAGATGATGGGTAGGCATTGGTAGATTATGGGTAGGCAGCAGTAGATGATGGGTAGGTAATGGTAGATGATTGGTATGTATATCTAGGCTCGAATATTTTGCACACTAACGGCACCTTTCAAGGCAGGTGAAATTGCTGACCTAGAAAATGTGCAGAGAACCTTCACGGCACTCATAACTGCGATAAAACTTCTCAATTACTGGGAATGCTTGAAGTTCCTAAACCTGTACTCCCTAGAACACAGGAGGGAGAGATACACTTGGAAAATCCTAGAGGGATTATAGTACTAAACTTGCACACGAAAATCACTCCCTATGAAAGCAAAAGACACGGCAGATGATGCAACATTTCCCCAATGAAAAGCAGGGGTGCCACTAGCACGATAGGAGACAACACAATAAGTGTCATTGGCCCAAGACTGTTCAACTGCCTCCCATTACAGTGGACCCTCAGTTAATGAAAGGTTTAGTTAACGAAAAAATCGGTTACCGAAAGCTTTTTTCGGTATCAGTTAGCGAAAAAATCCTTGGTTAGCGAAACGTATTAGACCTGTCCGCCTGCTCCGTGCCTGGCCTGCGCCTGCGCAAGACGCCAGTGAAGCGTTGTTTACCATTGAGAGAACATTACCCAGCGCGCTCCTTCAAACATTCACAATACATTTGGTGTCTTTTTTGGTGGTTTAGTGATTGTCACTGTGAAATAAGTCACCATGGGTCCAAAGAAGCTTCCTAGTGGCACCCCAGTGGTAAAGAGAGTGAGGAACACCATCGAACTGAAGAAAGAGATAATAGAAAAATATGAGAGTGGCGTACGTCTGAGTGATCTTGCCAGGATGTACAAGAAAAGTGCATCTACTATCGGCACTATCCTGGCACAGAGAAATGAGATCAAGGAAGCTTATGTTGCAAAAGGGGTTAATTTGTTAACGAAACAACGATCGAAAACAGTGGATTAGGTTGAGAAGTTACTGATGGTGTGGATCAATGAAAAACAGATAGCGGGTGATAGTATTTCCATGGCGATAATTTGTGAAAAGGCAAGGAAGTTGCACGCAGATCTTGTCAAGACAATGCCTGCAACCAGTGGTGATGTGAGTGATTTTAAAGCCAGCAAAGGTTTAAGAAACGTAGTGGCATACACAGTGTTGTGAGGCATGGTGAGGCAGCCAGCTCAGACAAACGTTCAACTGAAAAATTTGCGAGTGATTTTAAGGGGTTTGTAGAGGCTGAAGAATTCCTCCCCCAACAAGTGTTTAACTGTGATGAAACAGGCCTGTTTTGGAAGAAAATGCCCAACAGGACCTACATTACTCAGGAGGAAAAGGCACAGCCAGGACACAAGCCTATGAAAGACAGGCTAACTCTTATGATATGTGCCAATGCCAGTTGTGATTTTAAAGTGAAGCCTTTACTGGTGTATCACTCAGAAAATCCCAGAGCCTTCAAGAAACACAGTGTTGACAAGAATAATTTGTGTGTGCATTGGAAGGCTAACACCAAGGCATGGGTCACTACGGAGATTTTCAAGGAATGGGTGACTGGAGTGTTTGGCCCTAGTGTGAAGAAATACCTCTTTGAAAAGAAATTGCAACTCAAGTGCCTCCTGATACTGGACAATGCTCCTGCTCACCCTCACAACTTGCAAGAGTGTTTGTCTGACAAGTTTAATTTCATCAGAGTGAAGTTCTTGCCTCCTAACACCACTCCTCTCCTCCAGCCCATGGACCAGCAGGTCATTTCCAACTTCAAGAAACTGTACACAAAAGCAGTGTTTCAGAGGTGCTTTAATATAACCAATGATTCTGCATTGACTCTAAGAGAGTTCTGGAAAGATCACTTCAGTATCGTGCATTGCCTAGGCCTTATAGGTAAGGCTTGGGAAGGAGTGACTTCCAGGACTTTGAACTCTGCTTGGAGACCACTGTGGCCGGATTGTGTTGAAAAGAGGGATTTTGAAGGATTTGAGGCTGACCCTGACCCTGATGACCCTGTGCCTATTGTGGAAGATATTGTGGAATTGGGCAAGTCCCTGGGGTTAGAGGCGAGTGGTGAGGATGTGGAAGAGTTGGTGGAGGAGCACAGGGTAGAGCTAACAACTGAAGAGCTGCAAGAGCTTCATCTGGAACAGCAACAGACCACAGCTGAGGTTATTGCTTCACAGGAGGAGGGAGAGAGAGAGAAGGAGGTGCCTTCTTCAGTGCTTAAGGAAATGTGTTCTATGTGGAAGGGGGATTCCCCTTTCAACCACTAACACCCTGCCCCTGTCATCCTCCCTATCTTCTAGATGCCTGCAACTCTTCAATAAAGGTAAGTAAATGTTATTTATATTATATTTAATGTGATTATTTTTTTGTGGAACGGATTAATTGTATTTACATTATTTCTTATGGGAAATAAGGGTTCGGATTACGAAAGATTCAGATTAAGTAATAGCTCCTGGAACGGATTAATTTCGTTAACCGAGGGTCCACTGTATACATAATAGACCCCTGGCTGTCTTCAAGCAGGCACTGGACAAGCACCTAAAGTGAGTACCTGACCAGCCAGGGTGTGGCTCGTACATCGGTTTATGTGCGGCCAACAGTAACAGGCTGGTTGATCAGACCCTGATCCACCAAGAGGCCTGGTCACAGACCGGACCGCGGGGGCATTGACCCCCGGAACCCTCTCCAGCTCTTACTAACTCTTCTTCTGTTATCCTCTCCACCCCTGGCTACCCTCTGCTCCTGCAGTGCTGTATGACTAATGGGTTTAGCACTTCTTTTTTATTATAATAATACATGTGGAAATGCACACTCAAGTTTATCTTCTGAAATTGTTTTGTAAAGTTCAGGATGACTTAATCTGGTGTTAGCAGCTTTTGTTGCATCACTGAACTTATGATGAGAAAACTTAAACTGGAGAACAAAATCCATCAGTGCTTCACTCGTGTTGGGAAAATACTAGTTCGAAAAGCATCAACAGGTCAGCAATTTCCTATATCAAACGAACGTGATCTCTCCAACTTCCTTAGACAAGCTGACATTACCATTACTGATTAGCCAAGTGTCCTCAACACATTATATACGTGTGGTGTATTAGTGTTCCTACTACATTATTGTGCAATTCTTTGTACTAACTTTTACTAGCTAGTACCAACTACATCATATACTATGTACTTTTTTTAGTGCTATTAATTGCTTAATTAAACTTTGTGCTATAAGTCGTCTTACTTCTAAATTAATTTTATATCATATTTACTGTCTGTCCATTTAATTTAGTCCCCATATACTATATTATTCTCTTGAAATAGTTCTCAACATACCAATACCTAGTACTGCCTTTCATCCAGTAACGCCTTTACTCTAAGCTTTAAAAAATAATCGAGGTGCTAATTCAGGTGCTAAAGTGTTTTACTCATTGTTTACTATTATATTCCCTAGCTCCTTTATTTTAGAGTTAACTAACTGCCACAGTTCATATATTAACTTTTGTTAAAATAATTAAGGTGCTAACTCAGGTGCTAAATTGTTTTACTTTCATTGTTTACTATTATATTCCCTAGCTCCCTTATTTTTAGCTTTAGAGTAACTACCATAGTTCATATATTCGCATTTGTAAAAATAACAAAGGTACTAATTCACTTGCCAAGAGCTGTTTTTACATTGTTCTATTCTTAAGCCTAATTATAGAATCACACTCATTCTTATGATTCCAAACATTGATCCTGATATCAACCTCTTATTAAATGACTTACATGACCCTAACAGCAACTGTAATTATTACACAGCAGAACAAGCAAAAGCACTATTCAGAGCCAACACTAACATAACTGTCTTTAACTACAATATCAGATCTTTAAGCAAACATTACGATTACCTCACAGCATTATTAAATTCCCTGCAGTCCAGTATGTCCATCATTGCACTCACTGAAACCTGGCTAAAGGCTAATACTGTACTACAGATATCTATGCCATTCCTTGTTACACAGCCATACACAACTGTAGGCCAGACGAACAAGGGGGTGGCACAGCTATTTACTACTCAGACCAGCTTGAATGTATCAACAATACTTGCACAAGAGATCCTCTTTAAGGGGGGCTCCTTGTCGTGGTAAAGAGGCTATCGGTCTGAGGAATTGGACCTCTTGGTCTTCTTCCTCAGACCGAACCTAATTACCCCCCAATCCCCCCTCCCTTTTCCTATCTTCCCCATCCTCCCTTTTCCCTTTCCTCCTCCTCCTCCTCCTCCTCCTCCTCCTCCCTCCCTTATTTCCTTCCCAGTTTTACCCTGGGAGCTTCTCTCCTCAGGCATTCTAGTTCCTAGGTAGGGGGAAGGGTATCGTAGTCCATCCCATTCCGTTGAGGTCCTTGGCGGTGGTGTAGTTTGCCGTGGAATCTGATCGCCTGGGGATGTCCCGATCCTCTCCGGTCACCCGGGGGTGGCTTTGGGTATCTTTCGGGCGACGGGTGTATCTCTGGAGGCCACCTTTCGGATTCCGGGTGGTGGCCGAAGGCGGTATGCTTTGTGGCGGATATCCGGCCGCCTCTCTTTTGTCCGCCGAGATGGCTCGGTGGATGTGAGGTTGCTATCCCAGATTGCTGGTTTACTGGCATGAAGGGTATAGTATGGCACGGGTTCCATGCAGCATCTGCACTACTTGCGGTGTTGAGGTCCTCTTGGGCACGGAGGGGATTTGGCTCCCTTTCATTCCTCCTAGGACCTATTCCTCACGTTCCCCCTTTTTCTTCTTTTTTTTTTTTTTTTTTCTTTTCTTTCTTTTTTTTTTTCTTAAAAATAAAAAGAAAGAAGTAACCTAACCATGGCTGACCCAATCCATGAACCCACTACCCCGGGCCCCTTCCTGATACCGCACCCAGTACTGACCCTGCCTCGTTAACGGACAACTCTTTGGACACCTCTCATGCCCCTGTACCTCTTGCTGGTGCCGGTTCGTCACCTGCTTCAGGTACCAGGGACCCGACTGGCTCTTTCGATACCGCTCGCCCGTCTCACATCGGACCACCCTGGTCCCACACCCAAACGACCAAGACCCACACATGACGATTCGACACTTTCTTCTCGTTCATCTCAGAAACGACAAGCTCGTCACGCACTCCCTTAAACTCTCTGTTTCAAACCACTCAATGGACAAAGTTTTTACTCTTTCGTCCAACTTCTCCTAATACCTATCTTTCAGACCATAGTATTGGTAAGGTCTGCTACGCCATGTTGGTCAAAACATCTCATTTCACGCTCCAAGAGCGGCACTGCATCATCACGGTCCAGAATGCTGGCCAAGCTCGCGATCTTTCTCTTCTTCGACCATTGACACTACACTGTTACTATTGACAAGCACCATTCCCTAAACTTGTTGTGGTTCTGTCATTTTGCCCCACACCATTGTCCAACGGAATTTCCAGACATGTGGTGATGACATTTTCGAGCAGCTTGAGTCCCAAGAACTCCCTATCCTTAAAGTTGACACTTTTGTCCTCCCAGCCAATGCAAGACGTTATCCTTGCAATATAGCTCGTTTAACGTTTGACTGCCGTGAACTGCCACCTTCGGTCTACATTGCAGGTCAACGTTTACAAGTTCGAAAGGTGACCCTACACCGCAGCAGTGTAGAAACTGCTGGCGTTTTGTCATCCAGCAAAATATTGCAGGTCCATGGCCGAATGCCCAGTCTGTGGTGCTGACGACCATGCCAGTTCTTCTTGTACTCTACCTCCTCTTGCCTTAACTGTCATGAGGCACATCCTTCATATTCTCGCCGTTGTCAGGTTTACCTGAATGAGCGGAAACCGTTGTCTCAAAGAGGAGAAGGCTTCTCCTATGCTATGGCTGTCTCTCATCTTCGCCTTCAAGGGAAACTTCCCGTATTTCTTATTCTCGCATTGCTAAACGTCGCCCGCTTCTGGGGACCCAATTTCCCACGGCTTCCTCTGTGGTCGCCCTCATCCTCCGTCACCCTGTCTCGAATCCTTTTAAAGTTCTTGGCCCGAGGTCCCTACCTCGGCTTCCATACTATCCACACCCCTTCCTCTATTCACTCGCACAGTTCTGAGTCTACACGTCCTCGTCCTACACCTAAACCTCAGCGCCCCCCCTCTTATAAGCCCGGCAAAAAATCCCTATTGCCAGGTTCTTCGCCTCCGACTAGTTCTGTAACGTGTGTGGAGGTTCATCCTCCTCCTCATACACTACCTTCATCCCCTGTCCCCTCCCAAGTCCCTACGACAGTTCCCTCTTTTTACCTCCTCGTCCTCTACTTTAGTACAGTCTATAGACTCCCCGATAGTTTCTTCCATTTCTAATGTAGTCTCCCATTCTGCATCTTTGACTTCCGAAACACTGGAAGCTATTGCAGAATATATTTCAGAGACTGGGCCGATGATGGACACTACTCCGTCTGAGGTTCCTAATCTCTTCTTCGTCTCAACCCCTCTTCCTTTACAACGTCCTCCTCCTCTCTGATTACAGGTCTTCCGCTGCCTCCACACGTGGACTTTTCTAACCCTAGTCCATAGCTTCCTCTCACTACCACTTCTATCTTTTTCTCCATAAATCATGGCTTATTTGCAGTGGAATATCCGAGGCCTCAGGGGTAACAGGGGTGAGCTTCAGGTGCTGCTCTCCCAGTTTTTTCCTATTGGGGTCTGTTTGCAAGAACCCAAACTACAATCCACTGTTATCAGGCCCTTTTCAGGCTATAATTTGTTATATTCATCGGATCCTTTTTCCGATGGAACCTTTAACGAAAGTGCTCTTCTTATACGCACTGGTGTTCCATACCGTCAGCTCTATGTCCCTTCTTCCTTACATTACACCGCAGCCCGTATCCACTTAAATAAGTGGTATACACTCTGTTCTTTATATCTCTCCCCTTCGCGGGCATTGTCTATCCCAGATATTGATTTTCTGGTTTCTTCCTTACCGCACCCCTTCTATTACTTGGCGATTTTAACGCGCACCACTTTCTCTGGGGAGGGTCCCATGTGACTCTGTGGCATTCAGTTGGAGGCATTTCTTGCTTCTCTTCCCTCCATGTTTTAAATACGGGTACTCCTACCCATTTTGATCCCGAACTCATTCTTTCTCCTGCATCGATCTTTCCATCTGCTCTTCATCAACTGTCCTTGACTTCACCTGGTCTGTCCTCCCGGACTTACATGACAGCGATCATTTCCCAATCATCCTTCAGTCCCCTGTTTTCCCACCTCCTCATTGCCCACGCTGGCAATTTGACCGGCGAAATGGGACCTTACGCACATCTTACTGCCTTCATGAGGTTCCTACCTGTCCTCCATTGATGAGGTTTTACATCTCTTTTCGTCCTCCATCTTCACAGCGGCTTCGCATTCTATTCCCTAAACCTCGGGCAAGCATCCTAGAAGTGCGTGCCTTGGTGGTCTCCTACTTAGGCTCGGGCAGTGCTTTAAAACGCGCGCATGGGGCAGGTATCGTATAACAGAACCACAGAGAGACTCCTTGATTTCAGCAGAAGAGAGCTATTGCTCGCCGTGTCATACGTGATGCTAAACGCACTTGCTGGCGAGAGTACGTTTCACTGTCACTTCGGCTTCCTCGATGAGTGCAGTCTGGAAGAAAGTGCGGAAATTGAGTGGAAATTCCCCGACCCGGCTCCTGTTCTTCAGGTTGCTGGTGTCGATATAGCACACCCTCTGCCGTTGCCACTGAAATTGGTAATCATCTGTCCGCATCTCTCAGGGGCTCCATATATGCCCCTCGTTCCTTTCTTCTAAGTCTGCCAGCGAGTTAAAGCCCTTAGATTTTTCTTCTCTTAGAGAAGAATCCTATAATGTGCCTTTACCCTTCAAGAACTGGAGGCAACACTCTCTGCTTGCCGATCATGGCAATGGGCCAGACGGCATACATATTCGTATGCTACAGCATTTACATTAGTCTGCTCTTACTGTCCTCTTACAACTCTTTAATCTTATATGGTCGCAAGGAGTTTTTCCCCCAGCTGTGGAAGTCTGCTATTGTTCTCCTTTTCGAAAACCAGGTGCTACGGGACGTGATCCCTCTCACTACCGTCCCATCGCTCTTACCAGTGCAGTTTTGCAGATGGAACGTCTAGTTAATAGACGTTTGATGTGGTATTTAGAGACTCACAGTAGTCTCTCCCTAGTCAGTATGGCTCCGTAAGGGCCGCTTCTGCCATTGACCCTTGCTGCGCTTGGATACGTATATTCAGAATGTTTTGCACAACCATTCGTTATCGCTATCTTTTCGACCTTGAGAAGGCTTATGATACAACTTGGAGATATAATATCTTGGCCCAGGCCCACTCCTTAGGCCTCCGAGGCAACCTACCATTCTTTCTTGGGGCTTTCTTAACTGACAGACATTTCCGGGTCCGGGTTAGTAATGAACTCTCCCGGAATTTGTCCAAGCTGAAGGTGTCCCCCAAGGATGTGTTCTGAGCACAACACTTTTTCTGCTTGCTATAAATAATCTGGCATCTGTTCTCCCATCCTATTTTCATCGTTTCTATGTGGATGACTTTGCTATAGTTGTGCAGGTGCTGACTGTCACCCTTGCAGTTTCTCCAGCATGCCATCAACCGGGTTTCTGATTGGGCCACCACCACGGGTTTAAATTTTCTAGTGGCAAAACTCATCAAATTCGTTAACTAGACGTTCAGTGGTCTCTGATCATCCATTGTACCTATACGCTTACGTATCCCAGAACGTGATACAGTCAGTCTTCGGCCTCCTGTTTGACCGCAGATTGTCCTGGAAACCTCACATACCTCTCTGAAGGCGATTTGTCATAGCCGGCTGAACCCCCTTTAAAACCCTCGCACATCTTTCATGGGGGCTGATCGTGAACCCTCCTTCGTCTACATTCGGCCCTAATTCTATCGAAACTCGATTATGGGACCAGATATATTCGGCAGCCTCTCCTGCCACTTTTCCAGCCTTAATCCCATCCATCACCAGGGGTTACGCATGCCTTAGGTGCTGTTCTTCCCCGGTTGAGAGCCTCTATGTAGAAGCAACATTCCATCCTTGTCCGATCGCCGCGATGCACATTGCATTCGCTATTATGTTCGCTCATGACCTCCGCAATCCTTCCATGTATAGGATTGTCACAGATGTTAGTAGACGCCGTTATTTGTTCGCCGCCCTGTTTACTTCGCCCTTTTCTCTTCGTCTGCATACACCTTGTTTCCCTTCAGCTTCCGCCTTTTTATGTTCATGTGGCTTCACCCTTTCCTCTACCCCCTTTGGGAAGTTCCTGCTGTCAGTGTCTGTTCTATTCTCTACCTTCGCAAGCCCAACTGCCTACGGCGCTTCTTTGCTCTTTCTTTCTAGACCATTTCCGTTCTCATTCCCATGCCATTGAAATACACCGATGGTTCAAAGTCATCTGACGGCGTTGATTCGCAGCAGTGTTTCCAGACAGCCGTATTTAGGGCATCTATTACCCTCGGCTAGCATATTTACGGCTGAATTGTATGCCATTCTTGTGGCACTTTTCCGATTGCATCTATGCCGATCACCATTTGGTATCGTTTCAGACTCCTTAGTGCTTTACAGGCTATCCGTAAAATTGATACACCTCACCCCCTAGTTCTTCGTATCCACCTTTGTTACGCGATCTTTAGCAAGCATAAAGATATTGTCCCTTTGTTGGGTCCCTGGTCATGTTGACGTACAGGGCAATGAACAGGCAGACACTGCTGCGGTCAGCAGTACATGACCTTCCAGTTTCATATAGAGGTGTTCCTTTCACGGGCTATTTTGCGGTCATTGCTACCACCTTCGCACCCGTTGGCAACAACGCTGGTCTGACCTGCTGAATAACAAACTTCATTCTATTAAACCGGTTATAGGTTTCTTTGGGCCCCTTCTTGTCACCAATGTCGGAGGTTGGGAGACTACACTCTCCCGTCTGCATCAGCCACACTCGTCTTACTCACGGGTATTCATGGAGAGGCTCCCTGCCCCTCTGTGAGCATTGTCAGGTTCAGTGTCTGTTCGACATATCCCGTTGGACTGCCCACTCTATCAACGAGCACGCAGAATTTACCTCCAACGACGTCTCGCTCTGGCCCTTTCTTTACCTTCCTTCTTGCAGATGGACCCTCCTTTAATCCTGACTCTCATTGACTTTTTGACAGAAACTGACTACTACACAAACTCTGAAGAAGTGACCTCTAGCACCTCCTCAGTCCCTTCTACCCGATCTTTTGTTACCCTCCCACCCCTGCACTATCCTCCGTCATCTTGCACTCCATACCCTACTAATCGTCCATCTCCCTCTTACAACCCACTCTCCTGCATCCTACAAACCTGCAGCGCTGTATAACCCTGTGGTTTGGCGCTTTATTTGATTATAATAATAATAATTGCACAAGAGATGAACATGGAGAATATTTAATAGCTAAGTTTTTTTGATAAACGAATCACTTGTCACAAAAAATCACAGAGGAAAATTTTAGAATCCACCTTGACAGTGGCCTCATATTTCAGACACATATACAACAAATTTCCAAGAAAGTCTCCAAGACCGTAGGAATACTATCCAAGATAAGTACTATGTTCCACAACAGCTCTCCTTACCCTGTATCACTCACTCATTTACCCTTATCTCGCCTTATGGAATCTGCGCATGGGGCTCAACAACAAAAATCATCTCAGACCATTAATAAAACAAAAAAGGCAGCAGTTCGAATGATAACAAATTCCTACTCCAGACAACATATTTACTCCACCAATATTCAAAAGTCTAAACTTACT
>WNWK01028987.1:0-24835 GCA_009830355.1 Cherax destructor | reverse complement strand
CTGGCCCCATTTCAGAGAATTGGCCTCCTGTAGCCGCTCCGTTATTCTGTGCCTTCGCCTGTATAGGAGCCTCTCTTTTTCTAGTTTGCATCTTCTCCTCCTTTTCCTTAAGGGAATTTGCCTTGAGCAAACCTCAAGTACCACAGAGTTAATTTGTTCAAGACATAGGTTGGGATCCGTGATGCTTAGGCAATCTTCCCAGTTTATATCATTTAGGATTTGGGTTTTTACTTGGTCCCACCTTATGTTTTGTTATTGAAGTTGAATTTGGAGAAAGCTCCTCAGGCTGACCCACATTTTGTTGATCTGGGCCCCCCGCATGCATGTCTGGCCCTCTATTATGTTGTGATCTGAGTATATTGTTTTTGATATGATGACATTTCGTATCAGATCATCATTGTTGGTGAAGATGAGGCCCAGCGTATTCTCTAATCTTGTGTCTACTATTTCTGTTTTAAGGTGAACTTGGTGCAGAGATTTAAAGTTCATGCATGTGTGAATTTTCATCTGGCTGCCCCCTGGTGTTATCTCTGCTACCACATTGTTGCAATGTTCCTCCATTTAGGTGCCTGGGGTTGAAATCCCCAGAAACAAGATGTTGGGGGCAGGAGCTGGAAGTTTTTCCCAGACAGTGGTCAATTTTCAGAAGCTGTTCCTGGAATTGTTGGGACGTTGCATCCGGGGCTTGTAGACAACCACGATGACCAGGTTTTGATTCTCGACCTTTATTGCTAATCTTCAACTACATCATTTGAGGCATTTAGTAGTTCTGAACATATAAGTGACTCTGTGATATACAAGCCAACCCCCTTTTTGCCTATTCACTCTGTCACACCTGTATAGGTTGTACCCCGGGATCCATATTTCATTGCCCAAGTGATCTCTTATGGGTCTCTGTAAAGCCCAAACATGGCATTTGACTCTGTAAGCAGTCCACTAATGTAAGGTACCTTGTTGTTTGTTGCTGGCTTTAGACCTTGTATATTAGCAAAGATGAATGTAGTTGGATTGGTGGTATTGGTGGTATGGGGGTCTTTTTCCTGGCTCTAATATCTGTTGTAATGGAGTGGAGGCCACTGACTGTGATTCCCTCCCGAAATGATTGCAGTTGGTGTACAATTTCTGTCATTTCCTGCCAGCTTTTTTTTTTCCCTTTCCCGGCACTAAAAACCTCTCTCTCGGTGGCTGTGGCTACCCTGATTTTGCCATGGTCTGGATGTTCTGTGTCGCCTCGTACCCTTTAGGTGGGATGCCTGGCAATATAAGTTATAACACTGTCTTTCCTGAATTGATGTGTGGCACATTTCAGGGTGGAAACTTACAGGACGGGAGGTTGCATTTGCCTGTTTTCATATGGGAACGGCATTTTCTGGGGTGATCAAATTCATGTCCCATCTGATTTCCCAGATTTTTCCCTGCCTGAGATACCAAGTGCATAATATTCACTAGGCCTGGTTTCCGTTTGCCCTGGTTTTTATGACTGTGTTCCCCCATTGGTGGGTGTGTTCCTGTCTCATGTCTGTCTTCGTTACTATTGCTAACAATGGAGCCTTCAACTGTTTCCGGTAATTTATCTTCATTATTTCCCTGGGCATCCCCTTGCTTACTATCTACCGTGGTATTGCTAGTTTGTACCACTGTTTTGTGTGTGTCCTTGTCTAAGCAACTGTTTCCCCATCATTTATTTCACTAGAGCTACTGTCCTCTTCAGGTCACCATCATTTATTTCATTCTTAAATATATTGGGTATCATTTCAACATCTGTACCGGGGCGGTAGCATCATCTGGCCCTGATTTTTACTGACCCAACTGGCAGAAAGCTGTCAGTGTTTTGTATGAAGTCCGATTTGGTGTTGTCATCTTTTAATATCGATGTGGTTTTATTCCACAGTTCAGTCTCATTTGGACATACCCAAAACACTTCCCTTGTTTAATATCTCGGGTGGTAGAGTTCCTGAATGTCTACACAAGGGGCGTGGCAGCATTTACTACAAAGATGCATGTAATCCATGCAGAGGAACGTTTGTTTGTTTGGTTGCATATTACACAGGGTTTCATGATTGATTTTGTTGGTTGCTTTACTGTATATTCTATCATTGTAGGTTCCCTGAAGTGGTGATCCGTCTATTTGTATCGTATCTATTTTATTTGCATGTGTAAATGTTGGACAATCTTACCCTCGTAGAAGTTATTCTTACTGTTATTGTTTGGGTGTTTGATAAGGTCCCCAAAACTCCGTCCGCTTATTGAATCCGGACTCGGATACCAGTTTTGAACGTCAATGGTTCCCTATTTCTTGGATCTGACGAGATCCAGTGTCACTTATTTAATGAATCCTGTAGGGGTTGTCTGGGTTACGCGAGACAGATCACTGGGAAGATGATTAAACAGAGTACACACAATCGGTATGGTACAAAAGTATAACTTGCGTGTTGGAGATAAAACCGGTCCTTCTGGCAGCTCCTACTGTACGGCGGCCGTACCTCTGGCACCCTGGTTTACCTCTGGCACCCTGTTTACTTCTGCACCCTGGTAAACCTCACCCCGCTTTAACACCTGGGTTCCGTGCACTTATGGTTCACTCTACTGGGTTTAGATGGTTTTTGTTTTCTACACCACAACACTGCTGGTTTTCTATGATGACTGGAAGATATACGGACTTATGTTGGTGAAATCGTTCACTGACAACTCACAACTCGACACTGTTTAGTCGAATTTTCAGCTGGACAAATTACGTATTTCCTCAGGATTGTGCCCTTTTCGTATTTCATAAATGTTTAAGCAATGTTAACACGCAATTGTGGTACAGAAACAGTTTAATAATATGAGTACACGAGACATGTGGTAAGGCACCGTGTGTGACACGCATGGGGTACAGCACTGATTGTAACACGAACACTGTAGTGCTCCACACTTCACACACTTGTTTATCAGCATGTAACATCATATTAACTATGTAATACTATAGCACCATCAGATAACACTACAGATCTGTTGTCACGCACATGTTACAGGAGCACTTTACACTCACTTGAACAGAACACGTTGCACAATATTGTGGTAAAACACGGCATTACCTAGTGTTGTAGAACACGACAAACTTGATGTACTGACAACAGTGTAACAGATAACATTGTATACCAGACACTGTCGTGTGCAGAGACAGTGTGATAGAAGGCAATGTTCAGAAAAGCTAGTAGTATGGTGACATACAAGCACTATGTAAGTGAACACAATAGATACTGTGTAAGAAAGACACAGCCATGTGTGGTCAAACAGCATGTACTGTTGTGTGTTAATTGTATAGGCACACTGGTGGTACAGTATGACACTGTGTGGTACCAGCAAACTGTATATAACATGCACAGCATGTGTAACAAGGAACTATTAAATAGCATTACTGTGTAGCAGACACTGTATACACACTGTACAGACTTGTAGTAACATAATAGACTATTGATAGTAATTATGTAAACAGAACCTGTGTACATCAACGTTGTAGTCACACTAAAATGCTACTTTGTGGTATAGTCTGAGTGTAATACAGAACATGTGTGTACAAGCACACTAAGTGTACAGCATAGTGTAACGCAACAGTGGGAATAGCAGATTGTTGCACAGATACAGTTGTGACAACTCGCAGCAGTATGTGGTACAGCAACCTGTAGTACGGAACTGTGGAAAATATTGGTATTTTCCGAAATTTTAAATTGATCTTTCAATATGATAGATATCATTAATGTGTTGCTTTTGGGCAACATTAACTAAAAAGAACCAAGAATTACACGCATGGGGAAAATCCCCGTAAGTGGGGGGAGCTGGGGAAGGGGAGAAGTGAAAGCCAGCCCCCCCAGATCAGGTGGTGGGGTGGCCGCCCAAATTTTGGGGATCCGCCCCAAAGGTTTTAAATTTCCTCCTTTCTAATGTGGGAGGTATCCAGTACCCGGAATATGTGGACAATCGGTCAGGGGGTCCCTAATAGGACAATAATGTGAAATAAAAAAGGGGGGGGCAGTGATGCCGGGCATAGGCCCATTTGGGCTGGTGAAAGACCATACGGCAGGATAAAGTGAACCCCTGATGCGGGGGGTTTTTGTCTGAAAGACTGAAATTATTGATGAATTTGGAAATGGTGAATATAGTGAAAACCCAGTTGTAAATAATCAGGGGGTTTATTGTACCGGGCGAGGGCTTGGGGGCGCCATCCCACCGCCAATTTGGGGCGGGAAATGAACTAAATATAAGTTATCTCTCGAAATCCAAGTTCGAGACTGTGAATGTGTATAAACTGGTGGGGCATTAAGCCAGGATATACGTAGTATGTAAAGTTATACGTAAAAAACAGTAAAAAGGGTTCGGATTAGTGAGGGATCTGATTCCTCCCCCGACCAACCACTTTAAACCCCCGGTCTCGTGGGGTATAAGAGTCCGAAATTAACCTTCCTTGACTCGGCAGACAGCTATTACCATCGCGATAAAATCAGATGGGGAGGGCGTCAACAACGGGCGCCCCCCTCATCAAAAGCTAAGTTCTGCTTGCGAATTTTTTATTGGCCAAAAAATTTTTTCCCCGTGATGTCTTTAGCTAAAATCAACGATCTGATCAGGCTATGATGTTTAAATTGGGTAGTGATGGTCATGTTAACTTAACTGTGTGTTCTCTACCTCTTCTCCTGTTTGATCATTTTGTTTAATAACCAATACAGCCCCTTAAATTTAATATATCATTTTTAAATAAATGATCTTCTCAGTTTAAAACTGGCCCAAGTGCAGTGGGTTAACGAGAATATTGAAGGTACCCTTGGGTGGGGCCAGGGCGGGTAAAGTTCCCCACATCCCTTTAAAAGGGGAATGACTGAGGTAAAATTATACAGTGGTCATCTCCTGGGAGTTTTTTTTAAATTGCTAGTGGTGGGGGTGTCCCAGATAGACTTATCTCCCAAAATTTCCCCCACAGAAACACTGTGTAGTGAACACGGAAACAGTGTGTGGTGAACCCCCCCGGCAACGGTGTGTGGTAAACATGGCAACACTGTGGGGGTGAACACAGCAACACTGTGGTGAACAAAAGAAACACTGTGTGGTGAACACGAAACATTGTGTGATAAACATGGCAACACTGTGGGGTAAGCACAGAAACACTGTGTGTTTGGCAGCAACACTGTGTGGTAAACCCCGGCAACCTGTGTAGTAAACACGGCAACACTGTGTGAAAAACCGGAAACACTGTGTTTTGGTTAACCGGCACCACTGTGTGAAAAACACGGCATCACTGTGTGATAAACACAGCAACACTGTGTGGTAAACACAGCAACACTGTGTGGTAAACACGGCAACACTGTGTGAAAAACCCGGAAACACTGTGTGATAAACACGGCACCACTGTGTTTTAAAACGGCATCACTGTGTGAAAAACCGGAAACACTGGGGATAAACACGACCCTGTGTGATAAACACGGCATCACTGTGGGGATAAACACGGAAACCCACTGTGGGGATAAACACGGCAACACTGTGTGAAAAACCCGGCAACACTGTGTTTCATAATCTCCTTCGTGGTACAAAATCACAATTTTCCCAAAAAGAGCCAAAAATACTGCATACAATCTCTCTGAAAAACCTGTTATTTGAGAAACACAAACAAGGCAGCAAGGAGAGTTATAAAGGGTGTGTGTGTGCTCACCTTTTTGTACTCACCTTTTTTGGCTGCAGGTGTCGAGACTCGGCTCCGGGCCCCGCCTCTTCACTGACCGCTACTAGGTCCTCTTTTCATTTTCCTCCATGAACTTTATCATTCCTCGTTTTAAACCTATTTATTTTTTGCTGCCTCCACCCCCTTTTTTCCAGCTATTCCATTTCCCTGACCACTCTGTGACTGAAGAAATACTTCCTAACATCCTTTAACTCATCTGAGTCTTCAACTTCCAATTGTATTTTGTTTCTGTGCCCCATCTCTGGAACATCATGTCTTTTCCCCACCTTATCTATTCCTAGCAGTTTTTTTTGAATGTCGTTATCATGTCTCCCCTAACCCTCCTATCCCCCAGTGTCGTCAGGCCGTTTTCCCCTTTACCTTTCTTCTAGGACTTTCCCCCCTTAGCTCTGGAACTAGCCTTTTTTGAAAACCCCTTTGCCCTTTCTCTTTTTTGACCTTGACCAGGTGGGGATTTTCCAAACTGGTGCTGCATCTCCAGTATGGGCCGGGCTTAGGGTTCCCCAGAGTCTTGAACGATTCCTTACTGAAAATTTGGGAACGCTTTCTCAGGTTTGCCAGGCGCCCATATGCTCCCGGTTATCTGGTTGATTTGCTTCCGGAGACGTGCTCTGTATTATATTCCCCCCAAAAGATCTTTCCCCTTAGTGGGGTTTGCAGTCTGGGGACCTGGCCAAATTTTGTCTGCGGTCTTCTTTCCCCTTCCCCGATCTTCATGACTTTGCATTTGGGGGGTTAAATTAAAGGAGCCGGTTGCTGGCCCACGCGCCCAAACCTGTCCAGGTCTCTCTTTAGCCCGCCTAATCCCCCTTGTGTTTTAAATTTTTTCCTAATCAACTTAAATCGTCTCCCGAAAAAGGGCCCTTTCGGTCTATCCCTTCCATCATTCTTTCCCAAATATCCCAAAAATAGCACTGGCCCTAGGCCCCGGCCCCTGGGGGGGCCCCGCTCGTCACAGGCGCCCACTGTGATACGTCACCCCGAAACCATGACTCTTTGTCGCCCCCCCTGCCCAGGTTTTCCCTCTGATCCATTGCAGTACTCTTCCTATTATACTTGCCTGATCACTCTAACTTCTGCACTAACCTCTTGTGGGAACTGTGTGAAGGCCTTCTTGCAGTAAAGAAAATGCAATCAATCCACCCCTTTCTCTCGTGTCTTACTTCTGTTCCTTTTCAGTAGGTTTGTGACACACGATTTGCCCCATAAATCCCTGGGTTTTTCTTTTTTTAATCTTGTTCCGTTTCAGGTGCTCCACCCCCTCCCTCCTGATAATCTTCTCCATGACTTTGCATACTATACACGTCAGTGACACTGGTCCTTGGGTTTAGTGCCTCGTTTTTTGTCTCCTTTCTTAAAAATGGGGACAACATTTGTCTCTTCCATACGTCAGGTAGTTGCCCTGTTTCAAAGGGAAAGTGTTGAAAAATTTTTGTTAGTGGCCCCCACAGCGTCTCTGCTCCCCCTCTAAGGACCCACTGAAGATGTTCGGTCCCCCTGCCTATGAGGTATCAAGGTCATAGCAGCTTCTTCCCCCTCCCCTCGGTTATATGTTTTCATCCAACACTTGTTGGTATGTCCCTTTTTGGGGCCCCCCCCTGCTCTTTTGTGTGTGTGTGTGTGTGTGTGTGTGTGTTTGTGTGTGTGTACTCACCTTTTGTACTCACCCATCTGTGGTTTTCAGGGTCGAGACTCAGCTCCTGGCCCCCCCTCTTCACTGATCGCCCAGGTCCTCTCTCTCCCTTTTTTTCCCGGGCTTTATCATACATCGTCTTAAAGCTTTTAAAGCAAAAATATTTCTTTTTTTTATGCCAAATCAAATTGAGAACAACATCAGTATTGGGCCCCCACTTAAAACGAGATGGGTCCCACACAGATGACAACAAAGGGAAAAGATGAGTTACTAAAATTTTCCCGTATGACTCCGTTTTTTGCGGCCGCTAACCAGACTAAAAATTGAAGACCTAAATGATTTTTTTGGAGAGTGCCCAGAACATGGGAGACGCAAGCCTATCTGACATTACCCTGACGCCCATGACTTCGAAAAGGCGATAAAAGACATGCAAATGCACTCCGCTCCCGGCCCCGACTCATGGAACTCCCAAAGTTCATCAAGAATTGCAAAAACCCCCATCACGTGCTTTTAACATCCTATGGAGAGGAGCATGGAACACTGGGGGCGTCCCGATTACTAAAAACAACAGACATGGGCCCCCCGCCACAAAGGCGGCAGTAAAGCAATTAAAAAAACTACAGACCAATAGCGCTAACGTCCCCTATCCAAAAAAAACTTTTAAAGGGGTTTTAAAAAGAAAAATCGCCACTCATCTAGACAACCCTCAATTACACAACCCAGGGGGAGCATGGGGTTTTTTAGCGGGGTCGCTCCTGTCTGTCCCAACTTCTGGACCACTACGACAAGGTCCTGGATGCTCGAGAAGACAAACAGAATGCCCGATGTTATATACACAGACTTTGCAAAGCCTTTGACAAATGTGATTGGTGTAATAGCACACAAAAAGGTGATTAAAAGGGGTAACAGGAAAAATTGGTAGATGGATCTATTTTCCTAACATGTAGAACACAAAAATTTGTAGTCAACAGAGTAAAGTCTGAGGCAGCTACTGTAAAACTCTGTTCCCCAAGGCACAGTACTTGCTCCCTCCCATTCCTCATCCTCATATAACATTGACAGGGATATAAGCCACAGTGATGTGTCTTCCTTTGCAGATGACACCCGAATCTTTTACAGTGTCCCCGGTTTAAGACACTGCAAGGCTCCCAAACAGACATAAACCAAAAACTTTAAATGGGCGCGAAAACAATATAAAATTCAATGATGGGAAAATTTTAATTACTCAGATACGGAAAACGTGAAGAAATTAAAAAAATCTCGGAGAACAAAACTAATTAACCACACAATAAGGGGGAAAAAAAATTTAAAGTCAAAACCCTGGGAGGGGATCATGTCAGGGGTTTTCACCTTCAAGGACCATAACAAAAAATAGCAATTGCATCTGCTCGAAAAATGACAGGATGGATAATGAGGAAAACTTCAAAACCAGGGATGCCAAGCCCATGTTGAAATTACAGATCGCTTGTTCTATCTAGGCTGGAATATTGCTGCACACTAACTGCCCTTTCAAGGCAGGTGAAATTGCTGACCTTGAAAATTGCAGAGAACCTTTCACCGCACCTTTAAATGCATAAACCACCTCAACTACTGGGAACGCTTGAAGTTCCCAAACCTGTACTCTCTAGAACCCGGCGGAAGAAAACATTATTTATATACACATGGAAAATTCTCGGGGGTTAGTAAAACTTGCACACAAAAATCACTCCCCCCGAAAGCAAAAGGGGCTCGGCAGGCGATGTAACATCCCCCCCAAGAAAAACAAGGGTGCCACTAACGTTGAGGGGCAACACAATAAGTGTCAGGGGGGCCCAAAATTGTTCAACTGCCTCCCCGCATACATCAGGGGAATTACCAACAAACCCCCGGGTGTCTTCAAGCGGGGACTGGACAGGCACCTCAAGTGGGGCCTGATCCCCCCGGGCTGTGGTTCGTACGTTGGACTGCGTGCGGCCAGCGGTAACAGCCTGGTTGATCAGGCTCTGGTCCCAAAAGGATGCCTGGTCACAGACCGGGCCGCGGGGGGGTTGACCCCTGGGAAATTTTCTCAGGTAGACTCAGGTAGAAACCCCGTCCACCAAAAACCCCGGTTTTTCCCTTTTTCTGAAGAGTGAACATAGACAACCGGTGTAAAACGTCCAAAGTTTCCCCCCCGCCGGGAATCGGGCCCCGGGCCCTCACCGTGTGAAGCGGGGCTTTTGCCACCAGGTCACGGGGCACCGTAACGGTTAAGACCCCGTCACGAATCCTTGTGCTTTTTTTCTGACCAATATTACCTACCTTAACCACACCACAACAATGGTATTTTTTCCCTATGTAGTTTTTTTTGTAAATACCTGTTTGTAATGATCTGTGTTGCAGAAAAGATTTTGAACTACGTTTTATATATATATATATATATATATATATATATATATATATATATATATATATATATATATATATATATATATATATATATATATATATATATAGATATAGTATAGATATATATATATATATATATATATATATATATATATATATATATATATATATATATATATATATATATATATATATATGAAAAGAATATAAAAATACAATAAAATGAATTTAGTGTGGTTGTGACATGGACTTTTGGGCAACCTGGGGCTGTAAACAGTGCTCGGGACCCCGCTGGTTCTGCATCACAAAAACCAATTATACTTTTTTTTTTTTACGTTAATAATAACAGAAAGTTGCGAGCTCACAAGACTTGTGATGATGATGATGATGATGATGATGATGACAACGGTGAGTACAGGTTTGGAGACAGATGGCATCTGGTTATCAGAATCATTCACGTTAATAATTCCATGTTTCTTTCCATCTTTCTGGGGGCGTTATTGTCTCTATAATTAATTTGTGATCAAAAATTTTCTCTCTTTTATTTTCTTGTTAATTTGGGATTTGATTTTCTAGGTTTCTGGTTTTTTTTTCATTTGCATCTTCCCCGCCTTTATCACACTAGAAGAAGATAGATGAGCTTGTCATCTCTAGGAAAAATCATTTATTGCCCTTTACAGATTGTGCTAGGGCTTGGCCCCCCTGGATGGCACCGGAAGACACATTGCTAAACAGCAGAGGGGGTCCACGAACCGTGACTGATGGGGTAACAATCGCTACTATGGAAATGCATAGAAGTGTTTGGACAGATGCTAATTTGATAGCAGCTTTAGTAAAGAAAAAGTAAAAGTAAAGTAAATTTTATTTCTTTGCAATTATTCATAGATATTGTAGTTACAATCATAAACTGAAGTGCAAGGAGCCACTGACATGCCATGGTGAAGTGCAAGGAGAGCACTGACATGCCATGGCATTAGAGGAAACAATCTAATGACTTATAGACTATGTACATAATACTAGAGAAATTGATTAAGTTTATTCAAGTTATATATTTTATTTCAAATTACAATATGATGATATTATACTGTTAAAGTGACAATATGATGATATTAAATTGTAACAAGTGTTTAGGAGGAGGGTAATATAAAATTGAATTATCTTAAGTAAAATAACATTGAGCATTTTGAAAGTAGTTTACAGTATGAGTATTTAGTTTAGGGTGAGTAGGTGGTTTTGAAAGAGTATTAAATTGATTTTCAGACAAGGTTAACTAATATTTACTGGTAATGAATTCCAGATTCTGGCCCCCTATATGTGCATAGAATTTTTACATTGGTTGGTTTGGACTCGGGTATATCAAAAAGTGATCTGTATCTTGTGTTGTGGTCATGGGTCCTATTAAAGTTGTTTAGGAGAATTTTGAGGGAGGGTTGATATTAGAGTGGAGAGTTTATGTATGGTAGGCAATTGAATAGGTAGGAATGTTTTCTATGGTGAGTAGTTTTAGACTTTTAAATATTGTTGGAGTATGCTGTCTAGAGTGGGAATTTGTTATCATCCTGACTGCAGCCTTTTGCTGGTTATGAGTGGTCTAAGGATTTAATGTTGTTGATCCCCATGCACAGATTCCATAGGTGAGATAAGGGTAGATAAGTGAATGATATAGTTCAAGGAGAGCTGATTGTGGCACATAATAGCGTATCTTTGATAATATGCCTACCGTCTTTGAGATTTTCTTGAAATTTATTGTATGTGTGTTTTTGAATTTAGGCTACTGTCAAGGTGGATTCCTAGGAATTTTCCCTCTGTGAGTCTTGTGATGGGTGAACCATTGAGCATTATGTTAAGTGGAACATTTGAGGTTTTGTTTGCAAACTGTATGAAGTAGGTCCTGTCAGTATTGAGAGTAAGCTTGATAGTCGTCATCCATGTTGATATTTTCTGTAATTCGGCATTAACAGTGTTGCCAGTATGACTGGATTTGGGTGAGAGAACACATATGTGTGTTATCTGCAAATAATATGAGTTTGAGTAGTTGTGATGCATTTTGTGGACGTCGGTTCCCTGTCTTCTAATAATTTTATTTTTGCAATATACATTTCGTAGGTGAAGTCCAGGATCTTTCCTAATTCATGGGTATACTTAACAAATCTTTGAGGACAATTGTGTTGTAGAGGTCTTGAGCAAAGCTCAGATCCCTGATTTGTTAAGTTATACCATGATAAGTAAAGATCCTGGACTTCACCTTACGAGCAGACAAAGTAAATGCGATAATAATTGTGTACAAGGTAGATTATAGTGGAAAATAAACATGATATTAGGAGATAGGGAAACCAGTGGCGTTCAGAGGTCTGGTGATGCCCAGGGCCAACTCTTTGATTGTATGCCCAAAGACTCAAGTATAAGGCCTAGTACTGAGAAATATTATGAGAAAGGAGATATTTTGAATATGTAAACACAGATGAAACATGAAATAAACACTTTATTCGATTTAAATATAAATCAGCCTCTTAAGTCATCTGTTGTGGTGAAGTGTGAAAGGTTAGCAGCTGTTTGTTGCGAAGGACTGCTGAGTGTTCCCGGTTGGAGGCCTCCAGGAACCTAAACACTGTGTCACGACATCGGTTCTGGCTAGAACCCTGAGAACCTGACGCTGCTTGTGACACTGCGGTCATAAGACCGTTACATCGTGGCCATGAGGGCGTTATATCGTGGCCATGAGGGCGTTATATCGTGGCCATGAGGGCGTTATATCGTGGCCATGAGGGCGTTATATCGTGGCCATGAGGGCGTTACATCGTGGCCATGAGGGAGGCGCATGATGGGGAGAGACGGGTGATGTGAGTCATGGATGTAGGGGAAGGCCAGGTTGAGGGAGCCAGTAACCATAATGACTAAGAGCACATGTGTTCATGGCTCAGTTGGTAGCGTCCTAAGCTCACACACTGAGGGGCCGGGGATTGTTTCCAGGCATGGGTGAAACGTTGGCCATGTTTCGTATACCTCCCGCACCTCTTCACCTAGCAGCAAGTAGGTTCTACCTGGGTGTTAGTCGACTGTTGTTGGTCGCACCCCGTGGAAGAATAAAGGACCCCAGGGAAAATAAGACAGTTCCCGATGACGCACTGACTTAATTAAGTTATCTTGATGGCTGACCCTCCGGTTAAAAATCTTATCTTCGTGGGAGGAAGCAGAAGATTCAGTCACACTCGCCTGCCGTCCCACGGGGTAAATTCTGTTTAGTGAGAATTTGTTGATTTAGATTGCATTTTCAAGTGTTTTTAAGTGGGGGAAAAAACAAGAAGGCACAATATCGTGACTGTAAAATACACAAATAACTCACACATAGGAGAGAGAAATTTACCAGACGTTCGGTCCGACATGTACCATCTAAAAAGCAGGGGAACACTGCAGGAAACAAATCCACGCAGCCAGGGAGACAAGGGGTTTTTCAAACGAAGAACAATACTGCCCCCAGCCGAGGTTCTCACCTGAGACATTATACAGTCACAAGAGTTAACTGGCTTCCTGAGAGAGACCCCCTAAATTCTCAGGAACGAATCTCTGCAGTATTGTTTTTTGGGAAAGCCACTTGTTTCACTGGTTTTTAGTTTGTTTCCATGTAGTGTTACACTACTTGTAAAAGTCCAGGTCGGACAGAAACCTTCAAGGCAGGCGAAATTGCTGACCTGGAGAGTGACAAAGCCCTTTTCACGGCACACACAAAGTGATAAGGCCCCCAAATTACGGGGAATGGTTAAAGTCCCTTGATTTGTTTTCCCCTGGAATGAAGGAAAGATACATGATAATATACACTTGGAAAATCCTAGAGGGATTAGTACCAAACTTGCACACGAAAATCACTCCCTATGAAAGCAAATGACTCTGAGAAGATTCTACATTCCTCAATGAAAACAGGGGCCATGAGTACACTAAGAGAAAACACAATTAGTTTCAGGGCCCCAAGACTGTTCAACTGCCTCCCAGCATACATAAGGGGATTACCAAAGACACGGGGCACCTAAGTCGTACCCGACCAGCCTGGCTGTGATTCGTACGTCAGTTTGATTGCGGCCGGGGGCTCGACCCCACGCCCATTGTCCCGCCTCAAGAGACAACACAACATACGTGTCACCTTATCCATTCCGCCATCGATCCTACAACAACATGAGACTAGTGAACTAGTCTTGTTTCATGTTGCGGACACTCATGGCAATGTATCCTCAAGGATTAATTCCAGCCTCCTCTTGTTTGAATACCCCCTCAACAAGCAGTCAGCCCTGGCCTGCTGCAGTTTGGTAATGTTTCAATACCACTTGTTTCTGGTTTCTTTTTTATATATATATATATATATATATATATATATATATATATATATATATATATATATATATATATATATATATATATATATATATATATATATATATATATATATATATATATATATATATATATATATGTCGTGCCGATTAGGTAAAACTTGATTTTGGCTTAAATAGAATCCCTTTCTTGCCATATAAGACAAGTGAAAATTTGTGATGCAATTTTTCTCCAAAAATCATTCTTGAACCTAACGAAAAATATATTCATTGTGTTTGTTTATTATTAAATTAATATTAACGTATCTAAAATATATTTAGTTGGGTGGGCTAAATTATATTGCGCTTGTTGTAATAAGGTTGGGTAGGTTTTCAAAGTTTCTCTTGGTACAAAATTATAAATTTTTACATTAATAAAAAATGAAAAAAATATATCTTTAAACGTATAAGAGAAATTTTAGAAAGGACTTAATTTTAGATGAGTTTTTGTTAATTGCCCGTTTTACCTAATCGGAATGACATATATATATATATATATATATATATATATATATATATATATATATATATGTCGTGGATTAGGTAAAACTTGCGATTTTGGCTTAAATAGCAACGCTCACCTTGCCATATAAGACAAGTGAAAATTTGTGTATGCAATAATTTCGAAAAAATCATTCTGAACATAACGAAAAAATATATTTCATTGTGTTTGTTTATTATTAAATTAATGTTAACGTATCTAAAATATATTTAGTTGGTTAGGCTAAATTAAATTGCGCTTGTTGTAATAAGGTTAGGTAGGTTTTCAAAGTTTCTCTTGGTACAAAATTAAAAATTTTTTACATTAACATAAATGAAAAAATATATCTTTAAACGTATAAGAGAAAATTTTAGAAAGGACTTATTTTTGGATGAGTTCTTGCTAATTGACCAGTTTTACCTAATCGGCACGAATAATATATATATATATATATATATATATATATATATATATATATATATATATATATATATATATATATATATATATATATATATATATATATATATATATATTTTGTGTGTGTGTGTGTGTGGGGTGTACTCACTAATTGTACTCACCTAATTGAAGTTGCAGGGGTCGGGACTCAGCTCCTGGCCCTCCTCTTGCTGTCCGCTACGGGGTCTCTGCTCTACCTTCTTTCCCCCAGTTTTGTAGCCTTTTTCCCTAACCTTTTTCTAGGAAAACCCTAGTTGGAACAAATTTGTGCAAACCTTGCACTTTTTTCTATTTCCCCTTTACGTGCTTGACCAGGTGGGGTTCCAACTGGTGCTGCATATTCAGTATGGGCCTGACGAAGGTTACGGGTTTTTAACGTTTCCTTTTTAAGGAAGGAACGCTAATCTTAGGTTTGCCAGCGCCCTATGCTGCCCCAGTTATCGGTTGATTTTGCCTCCGGGGATTTGGTTTATACTCACCCAAGGTCTTTTCCTTTGGGGGTTTGAGCCTTTTTTCCCCAGTTTACTCTGTCCGGTCTTCTTTCCCCTTTTCCCCCTCCCATGACTTTCATTTGGGGGTTAATTCAAAGCCCTTCTGACCAAGTAGCTTTTCCAGGTCTTTTGAGCCTTGGTCCCCTTCCGATTTATTCTCCTCTTTTTCACATCATCGCAAAGGACACTTCTGAGTCTATCCTTCCGTTATGTCATTCACATATACCAAAAACAGTACAGGTCCTAGGACTGACCTTGTGGAGCCCCACTCGTCACAGGTGCCCACTCTGACACCTCGTCACGTACCATGACTCGTTGTTGCCTCCCCGTCAGATATTCTCTGATCCATTGCAGTGCCTTTCCCCGTTACGTGTGCCTGATCCTCTAGCTTTTGCATTAACCTCTTATGAGGAACTGTGCCAACGCCTTTAGTTCAAGAAAATGCAGTCTATCCACCCCCCTCTCTCGTGTCTTACTTCTGGTACCCTTGTCATAAAAATCCCGTAGGTTTGTGACACAGGGTTTTCCTTCCCTGAAACCGTGCTGGTTGTCGTTTATAAGCTTGTGTCTTTCTAGGTGCTCCACCACTCTCCTCCTGATGATCTTTCCATGACTTGCATACTATACACGTCAGTGACACAGGTCTGTAGTTTAATGCCTCGTGTTGTCTCCTTACTTAAAAATTGGGACTACATTTGCATCTTCCACGCCCCCAGGTAGTTGCCCAGTTTCAGTGGATGTGTTTTAGATTTGTGTTAGTGGCCCCACAACATCTCTGCTCCCTCTAAGGACCCACGGAGAAATGTTGTCCGGTCCCATCCCTTTGAGGTATCGAGTTCACATAGCAGCTTCTTCACCTCCTCCGGTTGTGTGTATTTCATCCAGAACTTGTTTGGGATACCTCCCCATTCTGAATTCCTGGGGTCCTTCCTGTCTCCTGTAAATACTTTTAAATCTCATGTTGAGCTCCTCACATACCTCTTGGTAGTTTCTAGAACTCCCCACCTTCCTTCCTCAGCCTGATTACCTGGTCCTTGACTGTTTTTTTCCCCCTGATGTGGCTATACAACAGCCTCGGGGCAGACTTGACTTTTGATGCTATATCATTTTCTATTGTCGCTGAGCCTCCCCCTTTTTACCTTGCATATTCGTTTCTGGCTCTTCGGCTAATCTCTTTATTTTCCTGGTCCTTTGTCTTCTGTACTTTTTCCATTCTCTATTACACTTAGTTTTTTCCTCCCTACACCTCTGGGTGAACCAAGGACTCGTTCTGGTCTTCCCATTACTTCTGTTTCCTTGGGGACAAACCCCTCCTCTGCCTCTTTTCATTTGGTTGTCACATATTCCATCATTTCTTTTACTGGCTTTTTCCCGCCAACCTCTCCCGCTGAACGTCTTGAGGAAGTTCCTCATGCCTGTGTAGTCTCCCTTTGAGTTTTTTTTTCTCCCTTCCTATTCCTGCTCCCTCTCCACTTGTAGCTCAACTATATAATCAAAACACAGAACCAAATGATCACTAGCTCCAAGGGGGCCTTTTATATGTGATATCCTGATGTCCAAACTACTCAAGGTGAATACTAGGTCCAGTCTTGCTGGGTCATCCCCACCCTCTCTCTGGTAGTGTCTAACATGTTGATGCATGAGGTTTTCCAGTACCACATCCATCATCTTGGCTCTCCATGATTCAGGGCCCCGTGGGGTCCAGGTTTTCCCAAACAATCTCCTTGTGATTGAAATCACCCATAACTAGTAACTTTGCTCTCCCCCTGTGGGCTCTTCTGGCTACCTCGGGTAGTGTGTCTACCATTGCTCTGTTGCTCTTGTCGTATTCTTCTCTTGGCCTCCTGCAGTTCTGTGGGGGTTAAATTACAGCAATTACCACCTTATGGCCCTCAGACTGAATTGTTCCTACTTTTAGCCCCTTTCCCCATTCCACCCTTCCTTCCATTTCCCCAAACCCCCCTGTTTAATGAGCAGTGCAACTTTCCCCCCCCTCTGCTCCCTCTATCTTTCCTGGGGATTTGATATCCGGGTGGAAAGATTGATCTTTATCATCCGGGTGATTTTTGTTTCTGTGAGTGCTTTTTGTTGGGGGATGTCTTTTTATTCTTTCACCACTCCTCCATTTATTTGTTATACCATCTGCATTTGTATACCAAACCTTCGAATTTTTCCCAGAATGCCCAAGTGCCATTACTGAACGAATTTACTTTTAAAAAATAATGTCAGTAGGTTGTCTATTTCAGCCCCCAAAAAACTACACTTGAAACAGCACTTACAAAATACACTTAATAAAGGAGTTTGGAGATGCACAAAACCGAGGGACCACTGTTTTTTGGGTTTTTCTTTTCCTTTATAAATTGTTCTTAAGATTTTTGTCTCTGTAAATTCCCTTCAGTTTGTTTGATTTTTGCAATTTATTGACCAGTCCCCCCCTTCGTATTTCAGATATATTGGCCCCTGCAGCTCCGTGACTTTTGACTTCATCTAAAAAGGAAGCGCCTTTTTCTAGTTTACATCTTTTTTCAGGTTGAGTGTGGCCACGAACAGCCTGGTTGATCAGACCCTGATCCACCATGAGGCCTGGCCCGCCGGGCTGTGGGGGTTTTTACCCCAAAACCCTCTCCGGGTTCCCAGGTTCACAAACCATTGAGGTGATGATCCCGGGTTAAACTTTCAAGAAACTAACAAATTCCAGAAGAAAGTCTGTCAGGACTTCCCTCCTGCAAAATTTTACTATCAGAACTTTTTCACCAGGCTTCACTATGTTTTTTTGTACACTAGTATTACATTTGAAATTAAACAAAAAACACTACACCAGTAGAAGCGAACACCTGAGAAATGAGAGACAGGGTTTATCAATCAAAAAAAAGCACAGGTCATATTCCCTTGATCAAGAGCCCCACCAGCATCAAGGAACCTCCTTTTTTAGACTTGAATTAAAATTCCCTCAACTTCTCAAAAGAAGCTAGTGAATGAGGATGGTGAAATATGTCCTTCTTTTTCTTCACCTTGGGGGTAGACCCCGTGTTTACAAAAATCAAATATGCTTTTTCATAATACAAAAAAATTATTGAAAAGGAAACCTCAAAAAAAATGACTTTTTTATTTAATATAACAAATAATAATAATTACATCATTTTTTTTTATATTAACCACTGCTGGGGAGGATCCAATGAGAGTAATACAAATTTAATCATAATTATTTCAACGTATGTTTTGTGATGTGACATAGTATGAATACCTAAAAAAACCAAGTATAAAATCAAACATGGAATATTTATGCCAAATATGCATATTTTAAAAATTGTATAATTTTATAAATTTAAAATTAAAAAAATATTGAATATATATGCCAAAAAAAGCATGCTGGTAACTATTTTTGGGTTAGTTCCCAAATATATTTGAATTCATTTCACTTACAACCTGACTTATAAACAAAACTAAAGACCAGATAATTTAATCATGATTATATCTTATTAGTTAGGCAGAGGAGGGAGGCCTTGGCTAAGACTGTGCTAGAACATTTCTAAAAGAGTACTAGATAAGTAAATTAAAAACTGCTTTTACCGTATAAATTTTCTTTTACAACAGAATTTAACATTAAATTTTGTTGACTATACATTATGCAAAAAAATATTTGGCCCCTCCATGGCAACTATGCATACATAATATTTAGTTCATGCAAAAGAGAAAAGATATGGAGTGCAAAAAAGTTTGCGGGTTAAGAGGGTAGTTACAAATAAAAAATCGACTTCTTGAATATTATCGAAATGGTAATACAAGGAAAACTTGATTTTAAGATTATCCCGCACAAAAAATTAAAATAAAAAAGGGAATATGAAATGGCTACAAAAAGTGGCACAAATGAAAGAATAGGTGGGTAATAGAAAAATTTTCAAATTTTTGACTTTTTAAAAACAGTAGCAAAAAGATAAAACAAAGGGGGAGGTATCGATCTGATACCTCTTTATTTAAGAAACAGGTTCAACGAGGCAAAAACATTTTCGCGAGGGAAATGAGATAAATTTTGGTAAACCAGAATAGAAAAGCAATAAGAAAGGTCAGAAAAAACTAGTGGGGGTGAATGTGATAACCCCCAAGATGATGAAAGAACAAGAGGTATGTAATGTTAGAAGGGTTTTGGTGGACTTGTACAGTGGGGATGCGATGTGAGGGGGGAAATGCCCAAAGAATGAACAGTGTACATCTATGTTCCTTTTTCCCCCCTTTCCCATTCCATTATAGGAAAGAAAAGGTAAAAACACCAGTAAAACTGAACAATAAAAGTGACTGAAAAAAAGAAATTAAGGGTTTGAAAGGAAAAGAATGTGAATATGATAAAACAGTACAGAGGGGGGGGGTGTGAAAAACGTTTGTACCAAAGATATAAGGGGAAAAGTATAATCATGAGTAATCACCTTGTTACATATGCACTGAAAGCACCATGGTTAAAAATTAAAAACACCCTTCACACTTTTCCTTTGTTAATTTTAAAACTAATAATGCACCCTCATTAACACGCTTTGCACAATGAATTTATGCCATCTTAACCCCTTAGTATAAAATTTTTAGAAGTCCAAATACATTATGTACAAAAATAAAAATTAATACTTAAAAATTAGAAGGAAACCAGAAACTTGTTAACTTTTGGTCGACAAAAAGCAGTTGTTGTAGTTTTTATCTTCTTTGGCTTCTTCATTTGACTTTCTTTACTTCAACCTCAATTTTCTACAGAAGGACTCTATGGGGTAAGTTCATCGGGAGCACAAGAAATGAATTTCCATTGATGATTTTTTTGGTTGCAAGCAACCTGGGCCACCTGAAAAAAATAATTAAATACGCTTTAACCCGTAAAAAAAAAAGGTACAGAAAAACAGGAATGGGGAAAAGTTTTTGGGAAAAATTGTTTTGCCCTATCACAAAAATGGTAAAGGAAAAGCAACTTTAATAACCATTGTACAGAAATTGGGTTTACAAAAAATTTTGAATAAAAATGTTCAAGAGAAAAGGGTGGGAACACATCAGCACGGGCCTTTTTTTAAGATACACTATCTCAAACAAAAATGATAAGATAATTTTTTCATCTAAATGAAACTTTCTAACCTTTGCTAACCCATAAAATTTAGTTAACATAATGTTGAAAGGGAAAATAGATAAGAGTAAGGTGATGAGGGATCAAAGGAAAAAAAGAAAAAATTTGGGTATCACATTGGGGGAGGGGTTATGGAAGAAGTAAATGTTTTAATATTTGGGGTTGACGTGCGCAGATGGGTTTAGAAGGATGAGGTTTAAACCAAAAATTGATGAAGGAAAAAAGGGGAGGGTGCGTTGAGGTATCTGTGGAAAAAACGTTATCCATGGAGGCAAAGAAGGGGAAAGTACGAAAAAATAGTGGTACCAACACTCTTATAGGGTGTGAAGCATGGGTTGCAAATGCTGCAGCGGGAGGTGGCTGGAGGCAGTGGAGATGTCCTGTCTAAGGGCAATGTGTGGTGTAAATATTATGCAGAAAATTGGGAATGTGGAAATTGGGAGAAGGTGTGGAGTTACAAAAAGATTTGTCAGGGGGCGAAGGGGGGTTGTTGAGGTGGTTTTGTCATTTAAAGAGAATGGATCAAAGTAGAATGACTTGGGGGCGAAAACTGTAGGGGGAAAGGGAAGGGGGGAGGGGTCGCCAGGGTTGGAGGGGAAGGGGAAAAAAGGTTTTGTGGGTGAGGGGGTTGGGCTTCCCGCAAGCATGTGTGAGCGGAGATAGGAGTAATGGGGCAATGGTTTTTTGGGGCATGCGTTGTTGGAATGTGAGCAGGGGAACATTTTGTGAAGGGATTCAGGGGAAAACCCGTTAATTGATTTAGTTGGACTTTTCCCGAAATGGGAAGCAATGCCCGCACTTTTTAAAAGGGGGGGTCTGGGGGTAGTGACAGCTGGGGGGGACTATTCTCAGCTGTACTGACCCGCAAAGACAGTGATTATGTATGACTGTGGTGAAAGTTTGGGAAAGATGATGAAAGTATTTTTTTTTGGGGGTTTTCTTTCTTTTTGGGGCACCCTGCCTCGGTGGGACACGGCCGACTTGTTGGAAAAAAAAAAAAAAACATCATCATTTTAACTTGAACAATCTAATATTTATAAAAAAACTCAATCAATATCTCTAATATTATGTACATGGGGCTATAAGCCATTGATTGTGCCCTTAATGCCATGGATGTCAGTGGCCTCCTTTCACTTCAGTTTTGATTGTAATTACAAAAACCCATTAAAATTGCAATGAAATAAATATTTGAATTTGAATTATAATTTATATTTGGGACCCCAAACGTCCAACACCCCTTTTAAAAGTTTCTCCCTTTGAGGGGGCCCCCACCACAATTTCTCTCCACTTGGTTTAAAAATTCCTACACACCCCGCTAACATTCCCAAAATTTTTTCTCTCCTCTACACTCTCCATCTCCAAGTGCCCTTATTATGACCCACCTTTTTTCATCCAACCCCTTATTTTAATCCACATAATCCTTAATTTATACATTTATTTTCCCTTCTTCTAGTTCCATAAATGATCCTTCAACATTATTGCATTCCTTAGCTTTTAACTCTTTAGATCCCGACTTAATCCCATTTATTTCTCCCCACTGAAACTCACCACACCCTTCACTTTGTTTCACTTAGAGCAGGACACCCAACTTTTTTTCATTCATAACATTAGCAATCATCTCTTTCTAATCATCTGCACTACATCAACGCACATTAAAGCATCCCAGTTTTAAAAATTTTTCCCTTTCCCATTTTTTTAGTATTTTCTACAGGAAAAGGGGGGTTATACCCCTTTGCCCCCCTTTTTAGTAAATCATCAACATGCATGGCTTACAGGGAAAGACTTTTCCACTTCCCCATGGAGAATAAGTTAAAGAACAAGAACTATTAAGAAAAAGAAGAAAACCCTAGATTTTTATGTCTTTTCCAAAGTCGGCCTTTCCCCACCAAGGGGGGGTTGGCCCAAAAGGAAAACGAAAGTTTCTCCTTTTACAATTAGTAATATACAAAAAAAGGGGGTTCTCCCCCCTTGCTCCAGGCTTTTTAATCCCCTTTTACAATGCATTTGGAGGAAAATTTCCCTTTTCCCATTTCCCCCATGGAGAAAGGGGAAATAAGAACAAGAATAGTAAGAAAATGAAAAAAACCCAGGGGGTGGAATTTTTTTGCTTGCATAAGGTTAGTGTGACCTAAGTGTGTGGGAAAACAAGACATACCTGAAATCATGCATATTTATGAGACAAAAAAAAGACACCAGCATTCCACCTTTAAAACAAAACAGGCTTTGTTTAACTACGGCAGGACGGTAGTACCCCCCCTGGGTGCTGTTACCAACCTACTACCTGGGATGTTTTGATATGATATGTATGTGCATGCCGGTAGTGTGACCTATGTGTAAGTAGAAGTAGCAAGAATCCCCGTTATCCGCATTTTTAGAAAAAAAAAAGGGAAAAAGGAAATTTTTCCTCATGAAAAACAGTTACGGGTTTTCTGTTTCCCCTTTGCAAAACGGTAGTACCCCCCTGGGTGGTTGATGTCTACCAACCTAGTACCTACGAGGATCTATGGAGACAAAACGCATCCATGGAGGCAAAGAAGAGAATGCAAAGATAGGGGACCAACACTCATATATAGGGTAAACATTGGTTATAAATGCTGGGAAGGAAGAAACTGGGGGCAGTGGAAGCGGTCTAAGGGGAATTTTGGTAACTATTATGCAAAGAATTCAAGTTTGGAAATTAGGAGGAGGGTGGGGTTACTAAAAGTATTAGTCAAAGGGGTGAAGAGGGTTGTTGAGGTGGTTTGGGCATTTTTAGAGAATGAAAGAAGAAGCTTGGGGAGTTATAAATCTGTAGGGGAAGGAAGGGGGGTAGGGGTCATCGTTGGGAAGGGGGTAAAAGGGGGGTTTGTGGGCGGGGGCTTGGGCTTTCCCGCAAGCGTGCATGAGCCGTTAGATAGGGGAATGGAGATGAATGTTTTTTGGGGGCCACAAACTGTTGGAGAGTGAGGGGGAATTTTGTGAAGGGATTCAGGGAAACCAGTTAGCTGGACTTGGGGGTCCGGGAAAAGGGGAAGTACAATGCCTGAATTTTAAAAGGGAAAGGGGTTTGGGATTTTGGGCTGTTTGGGGGACATCTAAACTGTCATATCTCAGTGCCTAAAAAAGACAGTGATTAGTGTGAATGATGGTGAGTGTTTCTTTTTTTTTGAGTCACCTGCCTCAGTGGAGGGGGCCTACGTGTTGAAAAAAAAAAAAATTTCCATTTTCATAAGAGGCGTCTAAAAATGCCAAAAGAAAGGGCAAAAATCCCTTCCCTGTATAAAATTACTAAATTTAAAAATAAAACTCACTTTTTTTTTTTAGGTCACCCCTTTTTCCCAGTGGGAGACAGCTGGTTCGTTTTCCCTTGTGCTTTGTAAAACTAATCATCAACTGTGTTTCTGTATCTTTGAGCACTTGGGGACATGATGGGGGCAAAAGGCCATTTAGTAAAACCCCTATTTAACACTTTTAGGTAAATATTGTGAAGCCAAAAAAACCCAAAAAGAATTTTCATTGTGTTGCCAAGTTGGGTCTAAGTCCATGGAGCTGACAACAATAAAGTCATTATACACTGTTACCTTACAGCTGTGCTTGGTGTGGCTAATTTTATAAGGTTATAACATAAAAACTGACTGGGTAGTTTTTCCTTTATCAACCCCCTTGTTAAGAAGCGGAGGGCAGAATTTTTGGGGTAGGTGAGCCCCTATTTAAGAAAAAACCAAAGGGTCCCACCTTTCCTCCCTCCCTTTGTAAAAGATCCTCCTGAACCCCCTGGGTGGAAATATACAATATGAATTATTAAAAGGAAATTGTTTGTATGTATGACTTTTTTTTTAATAGTAATGTTGACTAAGAATATAACTAAGGTAGAAGTGATATGAAATGCCACACAAATGAATATAAGGATTTTTTTTTTTTTTTAACAAGTCAGCCGTCTCCCCCCCCGAGGCAGGGGGGACCCAAAAAGAAAGAAAATCCCCAAAAAAAAAAAATATTTTATCATCATTCAACACTTTCACCACACATACATAATCACTGTTTTTGCAGAGGGGGTTTCAGATACGACAGCTGAGAATAGTCCCTTCCCCGCTGTCACTATCCCAGACCCCCTCCTTTAAAGTGCAGGCATTGTACTTCCCATTTCCAGGATCAAGTCCAACTAAATCAATTAACTGGTTTCCCTGAATCCCCTTTTCACAAAATGTTACCCTGCTCACACTCCAACAGCTCATGAGAAATACAACAAAAACATA
>WNWK01028986.1:0-24835 GCA_009830355.1 Cherax destructor | reverse complement strand
TAAATTAGGATACAATTGGTATACACACACACACACATACATCTGCAACCACAATTAGGTAAGTGTAAAAATCCCCCGAAAACCCCAGATACCATGACAGTTTTTTAGGTAGAACTGAAAAAGGCCGGTGCTCCCTCTTTAATGAAATCCCCGGGGGAAACGTTCCCCGATGTCAAACCCAGCATTTGCATGTTGGACGAAAACCCCCTTCCCGCCCCCAAGAGGACCTCAACACCGCAATAGTGCAGATCTGCATGGAACCCGTGCCACCCCCTCCCCCTTCATCCCCAGTAAACCAGCAACCCCGGGATAGCAACCTGTTTTCCCTCCCAGCTGTGTTTTTCCCCTCCCACGGGGTTTTCCCCCCAGCTGTGTTTTTCCCCTCCCAGCTGTGTTGTTCCCTCCCACTGTGTTTTTCCCCCTCCCAGCTGTGTTGTTCCCTCCCAGCTGTGTTGTCCCTCCCTGCTGTGTTGTCCCCTCCAGCTTTTTTTCCCCCCAGCGGGTTTGCCCCCCTCCCAGTTGTGTTGTCCTCCCACAGCTGTGGTGACCAGGTGGAGGCTCGGGTGGACACGGGCCTCTGCCTTGGACGACCCACCACTGGGGACGTCCCCAACCTGCTCCTATTCATGAAAATGTTAATAAACAGTAATCTAGTAGAGCTGAAAATCTGAAACCGATCGGGCGAAGCCTTCTCTTATGAGCGAAATAAAAACTTAGAGGAAGAAAAACAAAAAAATCATATATCTTATCTATGGTTTAAAACCGTAGTTGAAATAGGAAGTTTAAGAAAGATGTTTATGCCCCTACCTTTTTAGTGTTTTCCCCAAAAACAGTGGGCGAAAAATTACCCGGGGGAGGATGTATGCATGCGTAAAAACACACACACACACACACACACATATAAAATACACACACACAAAACACACACACACATAAAAACACACCCAAAAAAAACACACACACACACACACACACACACAATATATATATATATATATATATATATATATATATATATATATATATATATATATATATAAACACGTCAGCCGTTTCCCACCAAGGCAGGGTGACCCAACACTTTCACAATCGTTCATACATAATCACTGTCTTTGCAGAGGCGCTCAGACACAACAGTTTAGACGTCCTCCAAACTGCCAATATCCCAAACCCCTCCTTTAAAGTGCAGGCATTGTACTTCCAATTTCCAGGACTCAGGTCGGCTAATCGGTTTCCCTGAATCCCTTCACAAAATATTACCCTGCTCACACTCCAACAGCTCGTCAGGTCCCCATTCGTCTCCATTCACTCCTATCGAACACGCTCACGCACGCTTGCTGGAAGTCCAAGCCCTCGCACACAAAACTTCCTTTATCCCTCCCTCCAACCTTTTCAGGGCCGTCCCCTACCCCGCCTTTCTTCTACAGATTTATACATAAGAACATAAGAAAGAAGGAACACTGCAGCAGGCCTACTGGCCCATGCGAGGCAAGTCCAATTTTCCATTTATACACCTCAATCATATCCCCCCTAATTCTACGCCTTTCTAGAGAGTGCAGATTCAGGGCCCTCAGTCTATCCTCATAGGGAAGATTTCTGATACATGGGATCAACTTTGTCATCCTTCTTTGTACGTTTTCCAATGCAATTATATCCATTCTGTAATACGGTGACCAGAACTGTGCAGTATAATCTAAATGAAGCCTAACCAAAGATATATAGAGTTGAAGAATAACCTGAGGACTTCTATTATTTACACTTCTTGATATGAAGCCAAGGATTCTGTTAGCTTTATTGCGAACATTTATGCACTAAAATAATTATTTTATTAGAATATTTCATATTATTTTCGAAAAATACATGAAACATTAAAAAGCTCAGAAAAATGTGCTAAAATCGTATTTTATTGCATATTTCGACGTTTTAGAGCGGTTTGATTGCTATTATAACACAAAATAAATGTCATTGTAACTCACAAATACTACTAAGCATTTTCTTGAAATATAAAAATAACATAGGTAATACAACATAACTAAAAAACTAAAAAATAACTGTATGATCGGCAAGCAGAGAGTGTTGCCTCCAGTTCTTGAAGGGTAAAAGGCACATTATAGGATTCTTCTCTAAGAGAAGAAAAATCTAAGGGCTTTAACTCGCTGGCAGACTTAGAAGAAAGGAACGAGGGGCATAGATGTAAACCCTGAGAAATGCGGACGAGAACAACGTTCACACTACTTTAACTCACACTTAACATTAAGACAACGTTCACACTACTTTAACTCACACTTAACATTAAGACAACGTTCACACTACTTTAACTCACACTAAACATTAAGACAACATTTACACTGCTTTAACTAACACTAAACATTAAGACAACATTCACACTAAACATTAAGACAACATTCACACTAAACATTAAGACAACATTTACACTACTTTAACTCACACTAAACATAAAAAAAAAGAAGAGGGAAGAGAAGAAAGGGGAAGGAATCAGGTTAAGTCACGGGTGTTCTGAAGTTTAGAGCATTTAACAATGTAATGAGAGAGGAAAGCATCAACAGAGACAAAGCCAGGGCTAAGATTCATACAGGGAAAGTTGTGTATAAGGGAGGATTCAACCAGGCGGCGACTATGAAAGTTGGACGTAGGGTAGACAGTTTTAGCAGAAGACCAATCAATAGGATGACTTTGATCTCTGACATGACAGAAAAGAGCATTATTCTTCAGCAACGACACCAGAGCTTCAGCAACGACATCATGCCACGCGTCCAATACACATCAACTGGGGAGTCTAATATTCTTTCACAAGTGCACTGATATTAATTATACCATTTTTACAATAATGCAATAAATTCCGTGTTGTCGTTCATTATTATTACTTTATTTGTTTTCTTTATATATTTCTAGCGCATCAGCAGTGTTCTGGGAAAATGACGCACTTCTACTTACACTTTAGGTCACACTACACAGGCATGCACATGCCTATATATACATACACACATCTAGGTTTTTCTTCTTTTTCTTAATAGCTCTTGTTCTTTTTATTTTCTCTATTGTCTATGGGGAAGTGGAAAAGAATCTTTCCTCCGTAAGCCATGCGTGTCGTATGAGGGGACTAAAATGCCGGGAGCAATGGGCTAGTAACCCCTTCTCCTGTACACATTTACTAAAAAAGAGAAGAAGAGAAACTTTATAAAACTGGGTTGTTTGAATGTGCGTGGATGTAATGTGGATGATAAGAAAGAGATGATTGCTGATGTTATGAATGAAAAGAAGTTGGATGTCCAGGCCCTAAGCGAAACAACGCTGAAAGGGGTAGGCGAGTTTCAGTAAGGAGAAATAAATGGGATTAAGTCAGGAGTATCTGAGAGAGCTAAGGAAGGGTAGCAATAATGTTGAAGGATCAGTTATGGAAGGAGAAGAGGGAATATAAATGTGTAAATTCAAGGATTATGTGGATTAAAATAAGGGTCGGATGCAAAAAGTGGGTCATAATAAGCGTGTATGCACCTGGAGAAGAGAGGAGTGTAGAGGAGAGAGAGAGATTTTGGGAGATGTTAAGCGAATGTATAGGAACGTTTGAACCAAGTGAGAGAGTAATTGTAGTAGGGGACCTAAATGCTAAAGTAGGAGAAACATGTAGAGAGGGTGTAGTAGGTAAGTTTGGGGTGCCAGGTGTAAATGATAATGGGAGCCCTTTGATTGAACTTTGTATAGAAAGGGGTTTAGTTATAGATAATACATATTTTAACCCTTTGGGGGTCGACAGGCCTTCTGGGGAAAGTGTTCCTGGGGTCGAAAAATATTCGGAAAAAAAAATTATTTTTTCTTATGAAATGATAGTTTTTTTTCTGAATCTAAATAGCTAAACAAAAATTTTTGCGATCAATACTTACGGAGATATGGAGGCTTCAAGTTGACCAAAATTGAACCGCTGACAGCAACATAGGTGACTTCCGGTTGGCCGGTAATAGTTTTTTTTTTTTTTTTGTACTTTTTTCTTTTATTTTTTAATATTTTATTTTTTCAAGTAACTTTTATGTCCTGTGAGACCAATATAAACCATATTTTGTATAAATACACTCCTTGTATACTACACAATAACTGCTGGCTGACTGGCTGACCAGCTGGCTGGCTGGCTGGCTGACCAGCTGGCTGGCTGGCTAGCTGACCAGCTGGCTGGCTGGCTGAACAGCTGGCTGGATGGATGGCCAGTCGACTGGCTGGCTTGCTGGCTGACCAGCTAGCCGGCTGGCTTGCTGACCAGTTGGCTGGCTGGCTGGCTAGCTGACCAGTTGGCTGGCTGGCTGGCTAGCTGACCAGTTGGCTGGCTGGCTGGCTAGCTGACCAGTTGGCTGGCTGGCTGGCTAGCTGACCAGTTGGCTGGCTGGCTGGCTAGCTGACCAGTTGGCTGGCTGGCTGGCTAGCTGACCAGTTGGCTGGCTGGTTGGCTGGCTGGCTGGCTAGCTGGCTGGCTGGCTGGCTAGCTGACCAGCTGGCTGGCTGAACAGCTGTCTGGTGGATGGATGGCCAGCCGGCTGGCTGGCTTGCTGGCTGACCAGCTAGCTGGCTGGCTGGCTTAATGACCAGTTGGCTGGCTGGCTGAACAGCTGGTTGCATGGATGGTCAGCCGGCTAGCGGGCTGGCTGGCTGGCTGTGTGTCTATCTCACAGGAACACATAAATACAATTATACATAGTGTAAATTACCTAGGATACACGTGAGAATATAATAATAATAATAATAAATTATTATTATTATTGAAGGAAGGTGTAAATGTCAGTCTTATCAGTAATCTAATTACAAAACTGACATTTGAAGAGGGGTGAGGGTCTTCTTATCTTGTTTATTATCTGCTAAACTAATTACTGTTGACATTTGATGCCTTCGCCTTTCTGCCTCAACCCCTGCCTCTCTCCCTGCCACTCTCCCTCCCTGCCACTCTCCCTGCCTGCCTCCCTGACAGCCAGCCAGGGGTTAGCCTCATCCTATCAAGAGTGATGACATTTGACAAATGAGGAGAACTGCCTTCGCCTGCCTGCCTCAACCCCTGCCTCCCTGCCACCCTCCCTGCCACTATCCCTGCCTCCCTCCCACCCTCCCTGCCTGCCTCCCTGCCAGCCAGCCAGGGGTTAGCCTCGTCTTATCAAGAGTGATGACATTTGACAAATGAGGATACACTGCCTTCCCTTTATTTGTTTTCACTGTTTTACCTGTCTGTCTGTCTGAATTTTTTTGGATTATCCTAGGTAATTTACACTATGTATTTATCCTCTGTAATTTACACTATGTATTTATCCTCTGTAATTTACACTATGTATTTATCCTTGGTTATTTACTCTATGTATTTATGTGTACCTGTGTGACAGAGCCAGCTAGCTAGCCAGCCAGCTGGTCAGCCAGCCTGCCTGCCTGCCTGCCTGCCTGCCGAGCCAGCCAGCCAGCTTCCCCACTGTCTTCCCCACCCCACTGTCTTCCCCACTGCCTTCCCCACCCACCCCACTGTCTTCCCCACCCACCCACTGTCTTCCCACCTTCCCCTCCCCACTGCCTTCCCCACTCCCCCACTGTCTTCCCCACTTCACCCACTGTATTCCCCACCCACCCCACTGTCTTCCCGACTCCCTCCACTGCTTTCCCTACCACTCACACTGCAGGAGTGAGGTATTACTTACCGCTTGGCTTGGTGACAAAGGTGCACTGAATTACCACTCCCACAATGCAATGTGGGTGGATAGATTTTTTTCCTACTGCGCACACTTATCACATAGACCCATTCTATCATATGCAGGCTTACCAGCTTTCTCCCCCTCGATTTGAAGCCGCTAGAATTTACTCGTACTAGTACGGCACCAACCCCTGCTTGTAAAATGTACTAGTACAGCACCGACCCCGAAAGGGTTAAGAAGAAGAGGATAAATAAGTATACAAGATATGATGTAGGGCGTAATGACAGTAGTTTGTTGGACTACGTATTGGTAGATAAAAGACTGTTGAGTAGACTTCAGGATGTACATGTTTATAGAGGGCCACAGATATATCAGACCACTTTTTAGTGGGAGTAAAAGGTAGATGGGATACAAGGAAAATAGAAGCAGTAAGTAAGAGAGAGGTGAAGGTTTATAAACTAAAAGAGGAGGCAGTTAGGGTAAGATATAAACAACTATTGGAGGATAAGTGGGCTAGTGAGAGTGTAGGCAATGGGGTCGAAGATGTATGGGGTAGATTTAAAAATGTAGTGTTCAGTAGAAGTTTGTGGTTACAGGCGAGTGGGTGCGGGAGGGAAGAAGAGCGATTGGTGGAATGATAATATAAAGAGAGTAGTATAATAATATAATAATATCTTTATTTACTACAAGTACATGTACATGGTATACAGGCCTAGCTGACATCAGTGACATACTACTATATAGAAAGTCCCTTGTTATGCTGAGCATTTCAGGCAGATTAGGTCAGTGTCCCAGGATGCGACTCACCAGTCGACTAACACCCAGGTACCCATTTTATTGATGGGGAACATAGACAACAGGTGTAAAGAAACGCCCAATGTTTCTGCCCTGGCTGGGAATCGAACCCAGGCCCTCGCTGTGTGAAGCGAGAGCTTTAGCATATGAGAGGTTTTTACAAAGTAGAAGTGATGCAAGGAGTGAAGAGTATATGGAGAGAAAAAGAGAGGTTAAGAGAGTGGTGAAGCAATGTAAAAAGAGAGCAAATGAGAGAGTGGGTGAGATGTTATCAACAAATTTTGTTGAAAATAAGAAAAAGTTTTGGAGTGAGATTAATAAGTTGAGGAAGAATAGGGAACAAATGGATTTGACAGTTAAAAATAGGAGAGGAGAGTTATTAAATGGAGAGGTAGAGGTATTGGGAAGATGCAGGGAATATTTTGAGGAGTTGTTAAATGTTGATGAAGACAGGGAAGCTGTGATTTCTTGTATAGGGCAAGGAGGAATAACATCTTGTAGGAGTGTGGAAGAGCCAGTTGTGAGTGTGGGGGAAGTTCGTGAGGCAGTGGGTAGAATGAAAGGGGGTAAGGCAGCTGGGATTGATGGGATAAAGATAGAAATGTTAAAAGCAGGTGGGGATATAGTTTTGGAGTGGTTGGTGCTATTATTTAATAAATGTATGGAAGAGGGTAAGGTACCTAGGGATTGGCAGAGAGCATGTATTGTTCCTTTGTATAATGGCAAAGGGGACAAAAGAGAGTGCAAAAATTATAGGGGAATAAGTCTGTTGAGTGTACCTGGTAAAGTGTATGGTAGAGTTATTATTGAAAGAATTAAGAGTAAGACAGAAAGCAGGATAGGAGATGAACAAGCGGGCTTTAGGAAAGGTAGGGGGTGTGTAGACCAAGTGTTTACAGTGAAACATATAGGTGAACAGTATTTGGATAAGGGTAAAGAGGTTTTTGTGGATTTGGAAAAGGCATATGATAGGGTGGATAGGAGGGCAATGTGGCAGATGTTGCAGGTGTATGGAATAGGAGGTAGGTTACTGAAAGCAGTGAAGAGTTTTTATGAGGATAGTGAGGCTCAGGTTAGTGTGTAGGAGGTAGGGGGACTATTTCCCAGTAAAAGTGGGCCTTAGACAAGGATGTGTGATGTCACCATTGTTGTTCAATATATTTATAGATGGGGTTGTAAGAGAAGTGAATGCGAGGGTCTTGGCAAGAGGTGTGGTGTTAAAAGATAAAGAATCAAATACAAAGTGGGAGTTGTCACAGTTGCTTTTTGCTGATGACACTGTGCTTTTGAGAGATTCTGAAGAGAAGTTGCAGAGGTTTGTGGATGAATTTGGTAGGGTGTGTAAAAGAAGAAAATTGAAGGTGAATATAGGAAAGAGTAAGGTGATGAGGATAACAAAAAGATTAGGTGATGAAAGATTGGATATCAGATTGGAGGGAGAGAGTATGGAGGAGGTGAATGTATTCAGATATTTGGGAGTGGACATGTCAGCAGATGGGTCTATGAAGGATGAGGTGAATCATAGAATTGATGAGGGAAAAGGGTGAGTGGAGCACTTGAGTCTGTGGAGACAAAGAACTTTGTCCATGGAAGTAAAGAGGGAATGTATAAGAGTATAGTTATACCAACACTCTTATATGGGTGTGAAGCATGGGTGATGAATGTTGCAACGAGGAGAAGGCTGGAGGCAGTGGAGATGTGGGGAATTGTGAGAGATAAGTCTATCTGGGACACCGCCACTAGCAATAAACAAACTCCCAGGGAGATGACAGACTCGTATAATTTTTACCGCAGTCATTCCCTTTAAGGTATGTGAGAACTTTACCCGCTCCTGGCCGCACCGAGGGGTACCTTCAATATTCTCGTTAGCCCACTGCACTCTGGACCAGTATAAATAAATCTGAGAAGATCATTTATTATAGTTATGTTATATTAAATTTAAGTGGACTGTATTGGTTATTAAACAACTGATCACTCCGGAGAAGAGGTAGAGAACACTTAGTTAAATTAACATGACCAACACTCACCTAATTAACAGCATCATAGCGGTGTATCGTAGATCGTTGACCTAGCTAAAGTACATCTACTGTGCGTAACAATATCATTGGCCAACAATAAAGACGACAGTATGGTACTTAGCTTTAGATGAGGGAGTCTTTCCGTTGTTGACGTCCTCCTGCGATCTGATTCGATCGCGATGGTATTAGCTGTCTCGTCGAGTCAAGGAAGGTTAATTTCCGTGCACTCTTATACGCCCACGAGACCAAGCGTTAGTTAACATGTGGTTGGTCGGGGTAGCGAATCAGATCCTCTCCTAATCCGACCTTTTGTACTGTTTATATGTATAACTTTACATATTACATATATCCCGGCTTAATGCCCCACTAGTTTATACACATTCACAGTCGTGATACTTGAATTTCGAGTAGATAACTTGCGATATGTTAGTTCATTCCAATCACATCCAATATGGCGGTCGGGATATGGCGTACCCAAGCTAGCCTCACCCGGTACAATCAACCCCTGATTATTTACAACTCGGTTTCACTGTATTCACCATTTCCCAAAGTTCATCGAATATATTTCAGTCTCTTCTAAGACGAAATTCCCCTGCATCAGGGTTACGACTTTATCCTGCCGTATGGTTATTTCACTCAGTTCAAAATAGGCCTATGACCGCGTCACTCGCCGGCGGCACCTTATTTCACAATTATTGTCCTATTACTGGACCTCCTGGACCGATTGTCCCACTTCATATTCGCCGCCGCACTGGATATTCCTCCACATTACGAAAGGAGGTAATTAAATCCGATTTGGTGGGCGGAATCTCCAAATTCGACAGGCCATCCCATCACCTGATATCGAGTCGGTAGGCTCGCTGCTCACTCTGCCTATTCCCCTCTACCTCCTCCCTGCCCAGCCTCTTCCCGCTTCCTCCCCGCTGGTATGATGGTTCTCTATTACATACCCCCATGTACCAGTGGTACATTAAGGATATCTGTTCAAATTGGAAAGTTTATCAATTACAACTTTCGGAAAATACCAATATTTTCCACAGGAGATGTCATGTCTGAGGTCAATGTGTGGTGTGAATATAATGCAGAGAATTCAGAGTTTGGAAATTAGGAGGAGGTGCGGGATTACCAAAACTATTATCCAGAGAGCTGAGGAGGGGTTGAGGTGGTTCGGACATGTAGAGAGAATGGAACGAGACAGAATGACTTCGAGTGTATAAATCTGTAGTGGAGGGAATGCAGGGTAGGGGTCGGCCTAGGAAAGGCTGGAGGGAGGGGGTAAAGGAGGTTTTGTGTGCGAGGGGCTTGGACTTCCAGCAAGCATGTGTGAGCGTATTTGATAGGAGTGAATGGAGACAAATGGTTTTTAATACTTGATGTACTGTTAGAGGGTGAGCAAAGTAACATTTATGAAAATATTCAGGGAAATCGGCAGGCTGGACTCGAGTCCTGGAGATGGGAAGTACAGTGTCTGCACTCTGAAGGAGGGGTGTTAATGTTGCAGTTTTATAACTGTAGTGTAAAGCACCCCTCTGGCAAGACAGTGATGGAGTGAATGATGAAAGTTTTTCTTTTTCGTGCCACCCTGCCTTGGTGGGAATCGGCTGATGTGTTAATAAAAAAAATTAAAAAAAAAAAGGTGATAAGTTATTTATATCTCCTGCCTTGTTTTTAAGGGTGTTGATGATGAGCGAGACCTCTGTTGGGTTGGTTGGAGCTAGGAATAGTGTATTCGATTAGGTGCCCATGAGGTAGTCTGATGGACGGGTGTTTGAGCTTGGGATCTTACTCTCTAGATTCTTTCCTATGGTGGAGAAGAATAGATTGAGTCTGTTTGCCGTTTCAGTTGTTGGGAGCCAGGGTTCATCTGACTTAGTTAATTTGATTGTTTTATTTTTGGATATCTTTTTAGTTCCTAGAATTTCAGATAGGGTTTTACAGGTCTTTTTCATATCACCTTTTATGTTATGTAATTGTTCTCATAATACAATTTTTTTGACCTTCTTATCAGACTGGTAAGGATTGACGAACGCTTAGAGTGGTCTCTGGTTATTTGACCCATTCTGTACTGTTTTTCATATAGGTGCTTTGTATTAATGGATTTTAGGATGCTTGGTGTTAGCCAGGGACTATTTAGTCTATTTGCTGTGATCTGTTTAGTTTTTTTAGGGCAATGTTTGTTATAGAGGTAGTGTTTTTTTTTTTTAGAAAATTATTAATACTTTCATCAGTATTTGAGTATGATTCAATCTCATTATGCCAGTTGATGTTGTAAAGTTATCAACTGCTGTCTCGTTATGTAGTCTGAAGGTAACTTTAGTCATGTCTTGGGGCAATTTACCTAGGCTGGTTATGAGAAAGGTAGGGTAGTGGTCTATGGTGTTGTCAGTGATAATGCCTGATTTTAAAGGGGATGTGGTGTTAGTCCAGATGTGGTCTAATAAGGAGATACTAGTCTCGGAGATTCTTGTAGGTTTTGTTATTGTTGGTAGCAACAAGCAGTTGCTCATAGTGTTTGTGAATTCAGTTACTTGTGGGTCCTGGTCATGTAGGAGTTGTCGCCAATCTTCTCAGGAAAAGTATAATAGAAAAAGACAAGAAAAATAAACACTTTATTTTAATAGAATGAAATTTAAATAATAAATACGTAAATGATTATAATAATCCTATCTTAAGAAAAATGAAAACAAAAAATATATATATATGATCCAAAGCTAGATATTTACAGCTGTGATGATCTTAACACAGAAGCAATGAATCCATGTTGACTCCGTGGTGGTGGTATTGTTGTTGTTGCCTGGATGTTTTCCACAATTCCAACAGTTTTCAATTTTCCACAAATCCAACAGTTGTCAAACATCCACAATGTCCCTCGATGTTTTACACAAATCCAACAGTTGTCAAATATCCACAATGTCACAAATGATGTCCGGGACTCGGTTAAAAGTTGTCCCTGGTAACGTACAGTTGCCTTATGTTTCTAGTGTGTACTGAGGTACTACCAGTGTAGTGTAGAATTGGTGGTAACTGTTTCTCAATTGGTGAGTATGCCGGCCCCCAACTCAGCCTTGAATCCGATGATACGTGCGGAAACAGAGGACTGTGAAAGAAACCACAATAATTACTCACCACTCTAGCATTAATTTACATAGTAGGCATAAGGCCTTTAAAAGAAATGGCAAAACTGTAATAAATAACTCTACCAAAACCAAGGCAGGACATAGCAGAAGTGAATGTTGTTAAACATGAGTGAAGCTCCAAAATAATTAAAGGGTGAAGCTCTTGAACATTAAATAATGAAGATACGAGCAGCCGTGAAGTACTTAGTGAGGTCGGGCGTGGTCAGTCAAGTGATTTCAACCTGTGGCCAGAGCCCAGCATTACACCTCTCACTGGGTGGAAAAGGGGGGGGAAGTATAGCAGCAGCTAGACACTCACCCCACCTTAACAAGCAAACTACCATTCAACCATCACTCTACATACCTTCACACTTTCATCACTCCTATCTATGGACTTTTCCCTCACAAGGAGATTTATGTTGAAATCACCTGTGAGCAGCAAGTGGTCTTTGTTTAGGTGTGCATCAGTTATCACGTTTCCTAATTTTTCACTAAAGTGGTAAATGTTCGACTGTGGTACTCTGTAGATGTTTATCACTATGAGGGGTTTTTGCAGGTCTTTTGATTGAAATTTAGCTATAATATATTCTCCATGTTCATCCCTTGTGCAAGAATTATTGATACATGTACATTCAAGTTGATTTGAGTAGTATATAGTTGTTCCACCCATTGCTGGTCTGTCCTCAGTTGTGTATGGCTGTGTAACCAGGAATGGCATTACAGGGAGAGCTTGCAATATGTCTCACGGTTTGTTGTTACTGATTTTTGTTTCCCAACAAAATTAAAAAAAAAAAAAGTATTTCAACATTTTTTATAATGCAATCTATTGACAGTAAGCTCACAGACTCTCTGTAATTCAAAACCTAACTCTTTGTCCTGCATCTGATTTCAATTAGAACTCTGTATGTCTTACTAATTTTGTAGGAGGGGATTTTCCCTAACCCTGTCAAATAGGGCACTAATATTTTTTTTCTACATAACTGTAAGGCAAAACGTCAATAAAAACACAGTATCTAGGTATCAAATGGTGCTTAATTCACTGATAAATTCCCATTGAAATTTTAGCAAAAAAAAAAAAAATGAAAATGTCTCGATCCCCCCCTTAAACTCTGTTTCACACTACTCAATGGACAAAGTTTTTTACTCTGCGACCGACTTCTCCTAATACCTATCTTTCAGATCATAGTACAGTGGACCCCCCCAGCTAACGGAAAAAAATCATTCCAGAAGCCTGCTCAAGTGCCATTACCGAACAAATTTACGTCCTTAAGAAATAATGTCACATAGGTTAGTCTATTTCAAACCCCCAAAAATACACTTCCACAAGCACTTAAAATAATATACTTACATAATTGTAAGATTTCCGGGGTGTTCGTTAGCCGGGGGTCCACTGTATTGGTAAGGCTCTGCTACGCCATGTTGGTAAAGATATCTCATTTCATGCTCTCAAGAACGGCACTCACATCATCACGGTCCAGAATGCTGGCCAAGTTCGTGATCTTTCTCTTCTTACAACCATAGATACTGTTCCTATCACTATTGACAAGCATCATTCTCTCAATTCTTGTAGTGGTTCTGTCATTTTACCCACACCATTGTCCAACGGAATTTCCAGACATGTGGTGATGACATTTTGGAGCAGCTTGAGCTCCAAGAACTCCCTATCCTTAAATTTGACACTTTTGTCCTCCCTGCCAATAAGTGAAGACGTTATCCTTGCAATATAGCTCTTTTAACTTTTGACTGCCGTGAACTCCCACCTTCGGTCTACATTGCAGGTCAACGTTTACAAGTTCGAAGGTGACCCTACACCACAACAGTGTAGAAACTCCTGGCGTTTTGGTCATCCAGCGAAATATTGCAGGTCCATGGCCGAATGCCCAGTCTGTGGTGCAGACGACCATGATAGTCTTTCTTGTACTCTACCTCCCTCTTGCCTTAAGTGTCATGAGGCACATCCATTGTACTCTCACTGTTGTCAGGTTTACCTGAATGAGCGGGAAATCCGTTGTCTCAGAGGCGGAAGGCTTCTCATATGCTATGGCCGTCTCTCATCTACGCCTTCAAGGGAGACTTCCCCATATTTCCTATTCTCACATTGCTAAATATCGCCCCACTTCTGGGGCCCCAACTTCCTCGACTTCCTCTGTGGTTACAACATCCTCCGTCACCCCGGTCTCGAATCCTCTTGCTGTTCTTGGCTCTGAGGTCCCTACCTCGGCATCCCATACTGTCCAGTTTCCTTACTTTACTCACTCTCACAGTTCTGTGTCTACACGCTTTCATCCCCCACCTAAGTCTCAGCGCCCCCCTTCTTCTCATAAGTCCGGCAAAAAATCCCTATTGCCGGGTTCTTCGCCTCCAACTAGTTCTGTAATGTGTGTGGAGGTTCATCCTCCTCCTTGTACAATATCTTCATCACCTGTCCCCTCTCAAGTTCCTTCCCTGACTGTTCCCTGGAGGCAACAATCTGCTTGCAGATCATCGGCAGCTGGGCCAGACTGCATACATATTCATATGCTACAGCATTTACATCAGTCTGCTCTCGCTGTCCTCTTACGACTCTTTAATCTAATATGGTCGCAAGGAGTTATTCCCCAACTGTTGAAGTCTGCTATTGTTCTTCCTTTTCGCAAACCGGGTACTACGGGACATGACACCTCCCACTACCGTCCCATTGCTCTTTCCAGTGCAATTTGCAAGGTGATGGAACGTCTAGTTAATAGACGTTTGATGTGGTATTTAGAGACGCACAGTAGTCTCTCCAGTAGTCAATATGGCTTTCGTAAGGGTCGTTCTGCCATTGACCCCTTACTGCGCTTGGATACATATATTCGTAATGCCTTTGCCAATAACCACTCAGTTATCGCCATCTTTTTCGATCTTGAGAAGGCTTATGACACAACTTGGAAGTATAATATCTTGACCCAGGCCCACTCCTTAGGCCTGCGAGGCAATCTACCATTTTTCCTTAAGGCTTTCTTAACTGAAAAACATTTCCTTGTCCAAGTTAGTAATGAACTTTCCCCGGAGTTTGTCCAAGCTGAAGGTGTCACCCAGGAATGTGTTCTGAGCACAACACTCTTTCTTCTTGCTATAAATAATCTGGCATGTGTTCTCCCATCCAATATTTGGTCAACCGTTTATGTGGATGACTTTGCTATAGCTTGTGCGGGTGCTGACTGTCACCTCATTGCAGTTTCCCTCCAGCATGCCATCACCTGGGTTTCTGATTGGGCCACCACTCATGGGTTTAAATTTTCTAGTAACAAAACTCATCAAATTACGTTTACTAGATGTTCAGTGGTCTCTGATCATCCATTGTACCTATACAGCTGACGTATCCCAGAACGTGATACAGTCAGGTTTCTCGGCCTCCTGTTTGACCGTCGATTGTCCTGGAAACCTCACATTACCTCTTTGAAGACAACTTGTCATAGCCGGCTGAACCTCCTAAAAACCCTTGCACATCTTTCGTGGAGGGCTGATTGTAGAACTCTCCTACGCCTGCATTCAGCCCTAATTTTATCGAAACTCGATTATTGTGACCAGATATATTCGGCGGCCTCCCCTGCTACTCTTTCAAGCCTTAATCCTATCCATCACCAGGGATTGCGTTTATGCCTTGGTGCTTTTCGTTCTTTTCTGGTTGAGAGCCTCTATGTAGAAGCGAACATTCCATCCTTGTCCAATCATCGTGATGCACATTGCCTTCGCTGTTATGTTCACTCTCATGACCTCCGCAATCCTTCTATGTTTAGGATTGTCTCAGATGTTAGACGCTCTTTATTTGTTCGTCGCCCCTGTTTACTTCGTCCCTTTTCTCTTCGTCTACATTCATGCTTGTCTTCCCTTCAGGTACCACCTTTCTATGTTCATGTTACATAACAAAAAAAGGCACAATACCGTCGGGCCGAAACGTCGTCGTAAGCTCCTCTCTTTTTATATGTGCGGGTTGTGTGTGTATTCATGTGGCATCTCCCTTTCCCCTACCCCCTTGGGAAGTTCCTGCTGTCCATGTCTGTTCTTTTCCTCTGCCTTGCGTGAAAGCCCAACTACCTACGGCGGCTTCTCGCTCTTTTTTTCTAGACCATTTCCGTTCTCATTCCCATGCCATCGCAGTGTATACTGATGGTTCAACGTCATCTGATGGCGTCGGATTCGCAGCAGTGTTTCCGGACAGCGTCGTGAGAGGGCATCTATTACCCTCGGCTAGCATATTTATGGCTGAATTGTATGCCATTCTTGTGGCACTTATCTGTATAGCATCTATGCCTGTGTCACCATTTGTGGTTGTTTGAGACTCCTTTAGTGCTTTACAGGCTATCCGAAAATTTGATACACCTCACCCCCTAGTTCTTCGTATCTAACTGTGGTTGCGCCATATCTCTAGCAAACACAAGGATATTGTTTTTTGTTGGGTACCTGGTCATGTTGACGTACAGGGCAATGAACAGGCAGACACTGCTGTGCGGTCAGCAGTACATGACCTTCCAGTTTCATATAGAGGTGTTCCATTCACGGACTATTTTGCAGTCATTGCTACCCACCTTCACACCTGTTGGCAACAACGCTGGTCTGACCTGATAAATAACAAACTTCATTCTATTAAACTGAGTATAGGTTTCTGCCCTTCTTGTCACCAATGTCGAGGTTGGGAGACTACACTCTCCCGTCTTCGCGTCGGCCACACTCGTCTTAATGGTATCTCATAAGATAAGATAAGATAAGATAAGATTTCTTCGGATTTTTAACCCCGGAGGGTTAGCCACCCAGGATAACCCAAGAAAGTCAGTGCGTCATCGAGGACTGTCTGTCTTATTTCCATTGGGGTCCTTAATCTTGTCCCCCAGGATGCGACCCACACCAGTCGACTAACAACCCAGGTACCTATTTGCTGCTAGGTGAACATGACAACAGGTGTAAGGAAACACGTCGAAATGTTTCCACCCGCCGGGAATCGAACCCGGGCCCTCCGTGTGTGAAGCGAGAGCTCAAGCCACCAGACCACCGGGCCACCCTCATGGAGAGGCTCCCTGTCCCTCTCTGTGAGCATTGTCAGGTTCCAGTGTCTGTTTGCCATATTCTGTTGGACTGCCCACTCTATCAACGAGCATACAGAATTTACCTCCAATGGCATCTTCGCTCTGCGGCCCTTTCTTTACCTTCCCTTCTTGCCGATGGGCCCTCCTTTAATCCTGACTCTCTCATTGACTTTTTTACTGCAACTGACTTACTACACAAATTCTGAAGATTATGCCTCTAGCACTCCCCTCAGTCCCTTCTACCTCAATCTCTTGCTATACTCTATCCTTGCACTATCCACTACCCTGCTGCACTCCATACCCTACTAATCATCCCTCTCCCTCCTACAATCCATTCTCCCTGCATCCTGCCCTACCCTGCAGCAGTGTTTGACCCCTGTGGTTTAGCGCTTCTTTTGATTATAATAATAATAGTAATAATGCTCCTGTCACTATTGAAAAACATCATTCTCTAAACTCTTGTAGTGGTACTGTTATTCTACCCCATACCATTGTCCAACAGAATTTTCAAACCTGTAGTCATGACATTCTGGAGCAGCTTGAGTTCCAGGACCTTCCTATACTCAAAGTTGACACTTTTGTCCTCCCTGCCCACCGGCGAAGACGATATCCTTGCAATATTGATCGCTTAACATTCGACTGTCATGACCTTTTGCCCTCAGTCTACATTGCAGGTCACCATTTACAGGTTTGAAAGGTGACCCCTACACCACAACAGTGTAGAAACTGCTGGCGTGTTGGTCATCCGGCGAAATATTGCAGGTTCATGGCCGAATGCCCAGTCTGTGGTGCTGACAACCATGCCAGTCCTTCTTGTAATCTACCTCCCTCTTGCCTTAACTGTTGTGAGGCACATCCATCTTACTCTCGCTGTTGTCAGGTTTACCTAAATGAGTGGGAAATCCATTGTCTCAAAGAGGCGGAAGGCTTCTCATATGCTATGGCCGTCTCTCATCTACGCCTTCAAGGGAGACTTCCCTGTATTTCCTATTCTCACATTGCTAAACGTCCCCCCACTTCTGGGGTCCCAACTCCTGTGGCTTCCTCTGTGGTCGACTGTTGCATGCAAAGAGTACATAACCTTTATTCGGAGCATGTTAAACACACCCACATAGGCTTTCCTCCAACCAGCAAACCATCGTTAAGGGTTTGAGATGGGGCCCCATCATCAAATCAACGACTCGGTTCAGCCAATCATAATGCGAGTTTGACAATGGAAGAAGGTGATGTGGATACCACTCACAAGTTTGTCATTGGAATTCCTGCATTGAACTGGTTGTGGACGGTTGTCTCAGTCTATTGACTGCTTTTTTGCCTTGACGACCGTGGCTTGTACTATTATTACTCTCTCTGTACATAGTGTACATATTTGTACAAACCTCTATCTAATACTTGGTGAAGGAAAAGACAAAAGTCTGATATAACACAAATTGCTTGGTAAAGGAAATACAAATTCAAAGCATTTTCTACTGTGTTTCTTTGCTCCAAGCTCCCTTTTACACTCAGGTTAACAGGCCATTGAACCTGAGGTTGTAATATGGGTAGCCTGTCCTGGAGCTGAATTTGGAGACTTAGAGCAGGAGTTGAGCCTAGAGTTGAAGTTGGAGCAGGAGCTAGTCTTGTATCTAGATAGCTTGCTATCTGGCATTGCTTACGCTTTGCCAACGCTTCACGAATTTTGTGTGTCATCTTTGCATTCGCTTCGCTATGGTCAGCCTTGCTATTGTGTGAGTTGGTTTGTTATTGCGTGTCAGACTTGCTATTGTGTGTGTGCATATTGGCTTTGCTATTGCATGTCAGCTCTGCTATCATATGAGTATACTGCAAGTTGTACCGTGCATAGTGCTACAGCGTGTTAAGTTGGAGGTTAATGCCACCTATTCGAGTCAGACGATTAGTGTCTGAGTTCACTCTACTAAAGTTGCCCAAACACTCTCTACAGCGTTGTTGGTGTATCGCTCGTTCTATTGGTATTGATTATCAGCGTACCCTTACTGCTGCTCAGCTGCATGATATTATAAGGAGTAAACTACAAACTGAAACTATGGCATATCAGTCTCACGTTTCTTCCGCTACAGGAGCTGTTAACCGTAGGTCACCATTAAGGTTTCTACAAAATGGGAGAGACAAAACTCCTGAGCAAAGCCAGCAAGGCACAGGTGTGGGGTTATCGACAGGTGAGTCTGGTTCATTGGCACTTGAACTAGCCAGGCTCACTCTTCAACAAACTAGAGAACAGCGTGCATTTGCTAAGGAGGAGTTTGATAGAGAGAAGGAGAGGAGGCAATTCCATCAGACTGTAGATGACTTCAATTTGCAAAGCGCAGTACAGTTTGTTCCTCGTTTTGTTGAAGCAGAGCCTGAACAGTTTTTCGAAGCATTTGAAAACCAGGCTCAAGCTTTAGGGTGGCCTGAGGTTCATTGGGCATCACTGGTGCATACTGCATTGTTTGGTAAGGCACAAGAGTTTACGCCCATCCTGGGTAATGATGAGTTTGGTAACTATCGCATTGTGAAAACCACTGTTCTTGGGGCTTATCAATGTATTCCTGCCAAGTATAGGAAAGAATTCAAACTCTGCAGAAGGCAGCTGGGTCAGTATTGCATCCCCAGAATTTGGCCCCAATGTAAATTTATAATGTATAATGTATATTTTCCATTTTCTATAATTTTATATTGCTGATATTCTCGATAATAGCTAAATCGTTAATATCTTGCTTTATATTATTATTTGACCTATTTGACTTATATTTGACATTATTTGACTTAGCTATGTTTATTAGGTAGGATGTAATATTATAAATTATGACACTAGGCTTGTTGCTGGGAGGAGTCACGTGATTCCACACCAAAGGTGGGTGGCTGCTCCTCCTTCCTCGAGAGCACTTACGCAGCTGGACATCGGACATCGTTGAGACAACACCTTTCTCCTGTCTCTGCTTGTTTTCTCGCCATTTAGACTGTTTGGGTAGTATGTGTTCGGTGGTGAGACGAAACATACTTCTCAGGACTCTGTGTAACTCTGTTCACAGAGGATAGACTAGACAGTGATTTTCGACGTTTTTCTGGGTTGTGTGTCACATTGACACTCTGAGACAACTCAGGTCTCTAGCTACAGCTCCTGACCTAATTCGATAAGGCATCTGTGCACCGCCACAGTTTGGGATTGTTTATGCTGAACCTAGTTTCAGTAGAAAGGGAGATTTGTGACTGTTTTGGAGGATCTATTGATGGTCCCCAGTTAGGGTCGATTTTCTATCTCCTTGTTCCTGACGCTGTGTTGCTGTTGCCTGTTATATTGCTGTTCTGTTATATTGCTGGTCAATCAAGCTGTTCTGATTGTCAGTTTGTTAGAGAAGCTAGCGTATGAGAAGTTGTTCAGTCGGACACTGGTTGAGTTGAGTCTTAAGAATTACCTGAAGCTCACTCATACACACATATATTCTTATTTGCATATATCTGTATTATTGTAATTACTGACATTGTACCTGATGGTACTTTAGTGTCATTTGGATATATGTGCCCTCAGCACAGCATTATTGTATATGAGAGCTGTGTAGGAGCTAACCTCTTAATTAACCTCCTAATTCATAACTTAATGAACATCCTGATCATATGTACATTTATTTACTTTGCTACCCTAGACACTCACTTTGATAATAAACCTTTTAAATATATTTCGTTGGTTAGTACCCTATCAGTTGCAATCCTCTTAAGATAAATAATATGTTGGATAACTGGACCAGGATACTGACTTTGTTGCAAAAGCCCAGTAACAGGCTGGATGCTAGAAGGGCTATCCTTTCTAGTGTTCACTGGAGATGTCTATTACTAATAGATATCGTGTCATTTTGTAACAGTCAGTCTTACGTTGATTTGGTAAGACAGCAGACCAGGGCGTTTACAAAGTGGTACAAGGCAAGTGGTGTCATTGATTTTGAAAATTTGAAGCAGCTCATCTTGGTGGACAACCTGCTGGAGGCTGTTAGTCCACAGATTCGAGTCTTTCTGCAAGATCATTCCTAGCCTACGGCATTGGAAGCAGCCAGGTTGGCTGATACTTTTGAAATTAACCGCTCCTTGTCCGAGTGGTCTTATCTCTTTCCTCAACAGCCTGGTATGAGCAGAGATCGTCAAAGAAAAGTTTCTGAGTGGAGAACTAAAGGTCAAGATGAAGGTGAATCTCGTCAGCAGTCAACTAAATCACCTGGTGAGCAACGTTACTTCACTCATGGTCAACCTGGTGAGTGATCTCAAACTACTCAACATGGTGATTCGAGGCGGCAGTATCCAGAGTGGCGTAAGCCACAAAATCAACGAGGAGCCAAAGTTAAAGCTGAGGTGATATGCTTTCTGTGTAACAAGCCTGGTCACATCAGGCTCAATTGTCCAAGTAAACCCCAACCATTAGGGAAAATTAGTAATGTCCCTAATACCATGTCCCAGGAAGAAGTAGAGAAGGGGATGGCCCCCTATTATAGCACTTGTCAGATATCCCTTCAGGAACATTCAGAGAAAAAGGAAGTTAGAACCTTTAGGGATACTGGTGCATATTGCTCACTTATAAGAGAGGGAGTACTTCCCCTTTCTGAACAAACCTCTTTGCAGTCCTCAGTTCTGTTAGAAGCTTTTGGAGGAGCAGTATTTTCTGTCCCTTTACATGAAATCTATGTGCAGAGTAAATACTACACTGGGTATTTGACTGTAGGTGTCTCGGAGGGATTTCCCATGAAAGATGCGATGCTATTACTGGGTAATAACATTGAGTCTACAAAATGTATGGAACCCATAATGATTAATTCTTCTCCGATGTTGGCCATAACTCGGGCAAAATCCAAAGTGATGTCTGATGAGAATGTTAACTCATCCTTGGATGACTCTGATCTCGGACTAATCAATTTGTTTTAAGAGGAAAACTGGCCAGAGCCTCGTAAATTTAGTGAACAGCCCCAGATCAAGCCTTCCTATTCCAGGGTTGCAGGATTTCCAGATGTCTCTGTTTCCATGCCTGAGGGACTGTCCTTTCGGGAGGAACAACGGAAAGACTCCTCACTAAACTCCGCTTTTGAGGCAGCTATGGGTAAATCCACTTCGGGTCACCCGGTCAAATATCTCTTAAAAAATAATTACTTAGTCTGCACTGAAACTGGTAAGGAGGTGGAGGGAAAACAGCAAACAGATAAGTTAGTGGTTCCCAAAAAGTTTAGGTCTCAGATATTAAATATAGCCCATAACTCTTCTTTAGGAGGCCATTTGGGAATGACTAAAACTCAGTACAGAATAACAAAGAAGTTCTTTTGGCCAAAGTTAAGGCAAGATGTACAGAATCATATTCGCTGTTGTCCAGAATGTCAGCAGGTAGGGAAACCTGGACACCCCATTAAACCTGCACCTCTCCATCCCATTCCTGTTAATGGAGACCCTTTTTCAGAATTAATAATAGATTGTGTAGGTCCACTACCTAAAGCTAAGTCTGGAAATCAATACTTATTCACAATCATGGATAGAGTAACTAGATATCCAGAGGCAGTTCCTATGTGCAGTATAAACACTAAAGCAATCCTTAAAGCTTTAACTAAGTTTATCTCTTGCTTTGGAATTCCTAAATCTATTCAAAGTGATCAAGGTACTAACTTCACTGCCAAAGCATTTAGGGAAGCATTAACTAGGCTAGGAATAGTTCATAACCTATCCACTGCCTATCATCCTCAGTCCCAAGGAGCCTTGGAAAGATTCTATCAGACGTTAAAAACATTGATGAGAACTTTTAGCATGCATTTTCCTACAGGCTGGGATGAATCACTTCCTCTGTTGCTATTCGCAATGAGAGAAACTATGCAAGAGTCTACAGGGTACAGTCCTTTTGAGCTGATATTTGGGCACAATATACAAGGTCCTCTACGTGTGCTCAAAGAAGGATGGATTGGAGAAGACGCCTCCACAACCCGCTACAACCCTTCTTCAAGGTTGCAGGTAGCATGTCAGTTGGCTAAGGCTAACTTGAAGGCAACTCAGAATACGATGAAACAGAGGTATGACAGAAATTCAAACTTTCGCTCCTTCCATCCAGGAAATTAGGTGTTGGTACAGGAGCCTATACCTGGCCACACCTTGAAAGCTAGATTTACGGGACCAATGCAAATCGTAAGTAAATTATCTGATGTAAATTATGTGGTATCTCTCCTTGACAAGACCTCAAAAAGCAAAACTTACCATATTAATCAAATTAAAGCCTTTAATACACCAGATAGTCCCAGTAATGACTCTGTCCTCTGCCTCTGATGACCCTGACTCTTTGCACTCTGAGATTAATGTAAAGCTTCCAAATTCGGTCCTCCTCAAGAACCCTAACCCTCTAATGTTGGGGTTGACTAAGACTCAAGGAAATAGTTTAACTGCGCTCCTACAGTCTTATCCTGATATTTTTTTCGGATTTGCTGAAAAAATGTACTTTAGGATATCATGATGTAGATGTTGGAAACTCTAAACCTATTAAACTCTCCCCCTACAGAGCTAATCCTGAAAAACAGAGGCTACTTCAGCAGGAGGTAGAATTTCTGTTAGAGCATGGGTTAGTGGAGGAGTCATCTAGTCCGTGGGCTTCACCGTGCATCCTTGTTAACAAAGCTGATGGAGGGTTTCGAATGTGTACAGACTACCGTAAGGTGAATGAGGTCACAGTTGCAGATGCCTATCCTCTGCCACGTCTGGATGACGTAATCGACTTTGTGGGTAAGGCTACTTGTGTATCCAAATTGGACCTCCTTAAAGGTTACTATCAAGTACCTTTAACAGATAAGGCGAAGGAAATCTCTGCCTTTGTAATTCCAGGAGGTCATTATCAGTATACAGTGACCCCCTTCGGAATGTAAAACTCGCCTGCATCATTCCAGAGACTTAACCATCAGGCTATTAAAGGACTTGAAGATACGGCTGCTTACCTAGATGATATAATTGTTGTGTCGGACACTTGGGACCACCATATGTTTAGGCTTAAGGCTCTCTTTGAGACCTACCAGAGTTTCCATTTAACTGTTAATTTATCAAAGTCATCCTTTGGCCAATCTACTATTAATTTTTTGGGCCATGCAGTAGGTAGTGGCAAAGTGGCCCCTAAATTTGCAAAAATTCTGGCCATTAAAAATTATCCAGTACCCCCTGACAGGAAATCCCTTCAATGTTTTCTAGGGATGGTAGGGTTTTACAGAAGATTCTGTAAAAAATTGCAGATATTGTTGCACCTCTAACCTCACTTACCAGTTACAAAGTTCCCTTTAATTGAACCCCAGAATGTCAAAATACTTTTACGAAAGCAAAGAGATTACTTTGTACTGCACCCATTCTATGCCATCTATGCCATTCCTGGTTACACAGCCATACACAATTGTCGGCCAGACCAACAAGGAGGTGGCACAGCTATGTTCTACTCAGACCAGCTTATGTATTAACAATACATGCACAAGAGATGAACATGGATAATATATAATAGCTAAATTTAAATCCAAATAGTATCTACAAAAACCTCTCACAGTTATAAACATCTATAGATCACCACAGTCAAACATTCAGCAATTTAGTGAAAAATTAGGAAGTATGATTACTGATGCACACATGAACAAAGACCACTTAATCCTCACAGGAGACTTCAATATAAACCTCCTACAAGATCAGGACCCACTAGTAACTGAATTCACAAACACTATGAGCAACTGCTTGCTGCTCCCGACAATAACAAAACCTACGAGAATCTCTGAGACCTGTGCCTCTCTATTAGACCATATCTGGACTAACACCATATCCCCATTAAAATCAGGCATAATCACAGACAATACCACTGACCACTACCCAACCTTTCTCATAACAAATCTCGGAAAATTACCACTAGAGACTACTAAAGTTACCTTCAGACTACATAATGAGACAGCTATAAATAGTTTTATAACAGCTATGACAAACATTGACTGGCAAACAGAAATAGACAACTTCCCAGATACTGACTTATGTATTAATAATTTTCTTAAAAGACCCAATACCTCTATAATAAGCACTGCCCTAAAAACTAAACAAATCACAACTAAAAGATTAAATAGTCCCTGGCTAACTCCCAGCATACTCAAATCCATTAATATAAAGCACCTATATGAAAAACAGTACAGAATGGGACAAATAACAAGAGAACAAACAAA
>WNWK01028985.1:0-24836 GCA_009830355.1 Cherax destructor | reverse complement strand
AAAATTCTCAAGGGATTAGTACCAAACTTGCACACGAAAATCACTCCCTACGAAAGCAAAAGACTCGGCAGGCGATGTAACATCCCCCAATGAAAAGCAGGGTGCCACTAGCACGTTGAGGGACAACACAATAAGTGTCAGGGGCCCAAGATTGTTCAACTGCCTCCCAGCATACATCAGGGATTACCAACAAACCCCTGGCTGTCTTCAAGCAGGCACTGGACAGGCACCTAAAGTCGGTACCTGACCAGCCGGGCTGTGGTTCGTACGTTGGACTGCGTGCGGCAGCAGTAACAGCCTGGTTGATCAGGCTCTGGTCCAACATGAGGCCTGGTCACAGACCGGGCTGCGGGCGTTGACCCCTGGAATTCTCTCAGGTAAATTCCAGGTGGGAAATGGTCGATGTGTTAATAAAAACAACAACAATTAAATACAGTGGAACCTCGGTTTTCATGATTAATCCGTTCTAAAAAGTCTGACGAAAACTGAAAATAATATTTCCCATAAGAAATAATGTAAATCCAATTACTCCGTTCCAGACACAAAAATACATTTTATAGAGAATAACTATAGTTTTACATACAGAAAACAATGAGAAATAAATATAAATGGCTAATGAAATGGATAAATGAACATTTAACATCACTTTTACCCTTATTGAAGACTCTTGTTGGCGTATGGAAGATGGCAAGGAGGGAAGAAGGAGGAGAGGTTATTGTTTGGAAGGGGAATCCCCTAAGTAAGGACTTCAGGTATCAAGGCCCTATCCGGGGCTACTTCCCTTCTTTGTCTTTTACTGGCACTAGGACCAGCTTGAGAGTCACTGTACCCCTGTCACACAAAAAAATCTTTCCAGAGAGGTCTGTTTCTGGCATCTCTTTAAGATTTGCCTAAAATGGGACAAGGCATTGTCATTGAACATGTTGCAGACACGGCTTGCAACAGCGTTTTTAGGGTGATATTTCTCCACAAAACTTCGCAACTCACTCCACTTTGCACACATGTCCTTAATCATTGAAGAAGGCACATTCTCCCCTCTATCTTTCTCCTCCTCTGAAGCAATTTCCTCAGCTGCGGCCCCATGGTGGCTTATTTAGCAATCGCACTCAATAAACAAGCACAAAAAAAACAATGGATTATTACGAAATGTATCGGATGAACGTGCAGGGCGATGCTCACTCAATGAGAAACAAAGGGCGCTTGAGTGGCCGAGTCATGTGGACGTGTTTGGTATAGACCATTTTCAACTCTACGAAAACCGAGCGGATGTACAAAAACTGGGACAAAATTTTGACAAAAAAAGTTGTCAAAAACCGAATCCTATGAAAACTGGGGCATACAAAAACCGAGGTTACACTGTACTATAAGCATAAGGTGTGAATGAAGATAGCATCACAGGAAGAAGACACAAAAACATGTTGTTCTCGCTTATTGTTGTGGAACATTCACACCAAAGCATAAATTTGGGGGTTAACTCTCATTTTCAAAATTTAAATATCATTCAAATACTGCAGTCTTATTTCTTATGAAGATTTAAAAGCATGTCCTCTTTTTGTGAATAATGACCACTGTATAGACACATTATCACCAGGCAAACTGCATCATCCTTATTTTAGTCCCTTCAAGTGAGATGCCTTGATGCTGATGAAAGGCTCTTGATCTAAAGAACTGGAGCTATCCTCCCCTTCCTTGGATCAAACCTGATTACCTCCCATACCTCAGATGCTGCATGATTCCCATGGTTTCAGCACCTTTCCATGAATATAAAATTATAATTAATTACAGGACTTTATGAAGCAGAAAGTGATACTTATGAATGTGTACCATAATGCTTTCTCCACCCAGCTCCATCATTAACACCCAGCTCCATCATTCTCACCAAGCTCCATCATTCACACCCAGCTCCATCATTCACACCCAGCTCCATCATTCACACCCAGCTCCATCATTCACACCCAGCTCCATCATTCACACCAAGCTCCATCATTCACACCCAGCACCATCATTCACACCAAGCTCCAACAAACACACCCAGCTCCATCATTCACACCCAGCTCCATCATTCACACCCAGCTCCATCATTCACACCCAGCTCCATCATTCACACCCAGCTCCATCATTCACACCCAGCACCATCATTCACACCCAGCTCCATCATTCACACCCAGCACAGTCATTCACACCCAGCACCATCATTCACACCCAGCACCATCATTCACACCCAGTACATTCACACTGAGCACCATCATTCACACCCAGCTCCATCATTCACACCCAGCTACATCATTCACACCCAACTACATCATTCACACCCAGCACCATCATTCACACCCAGCTCCATCATTCACACACAGCTCCATCATTCACACCCAGCTCCATCATTCACACCCAGCACCATCATTCACACCCAGCACCATCATTCACACCCAGCACCATCATTCACACCCAGCACCATCATTCACACTCAGCACCATCATTCACACCCAGCTCCATCATTCACACCCAGCTACATCATTCACACCCAACTACATCATTCACACCCAGCTCCATCATTCACACACAGCTCCATCATTCACACCCAGCTCCATCATTCACACCCAGCACCATCATTCACACCCAGCACCATCATTCACACCCAGCTCCATCATTCACACCCAGCACCATCATTCACACCCAGCACCATCATTCACACCCAGCTCCATCATTCACACCCAGCTCCATCATTCACACCCTTTACCTTTGATATACCTTTGAAGAGTTTCGAGAGTTTATCTACTCTCTGAGCCCGGCCATGCACCAGGCTCGTCTGGTGCTTGCCTGGTCAACCAGGCTGTTGCTGCTGGAGGCCCGCTGCCCCACATATCCATCACAGCCTGGTTGATCTGGCACCTGGTGAAGATACTTGTCCAGTTTCCTCTTGAAGGCTTCTACACTGGTTCCAGCCATGTTTCGGATATCTTCTAGTAAGATGTTGAATAGTCTGGGACCCCGGATGTTAATACAGTGCTCCCGTATTGTCCCCACCGCACCCCTGCTCCTCACTGGGTTTATTTTACACTTCCTCCCATATCTCTCACTCCAGTATGTTGTTATGGCAGTGTGCAGAATTGGGACTAGGCCCGCAACTACTTTCCAGGTATGTATATATTATCATGTATCTCTCTCTCCTCCGCTCCAGTGAGTACATGTTCAAGACTTGAAGGCGTTCCCAATAATTTAGATGTTTCAATGGCTCAATGTGAGCTGTAAACGATCTCTGAATTTGTTCCAGCTCTGATATTTCTCCTGCTCTGAATGGGGCCATCAGCACTGAGCAATATTCTAAGTGAGGGAGCACTAGTGATTTGAAGAGTGTCACCATCGGCATTATTTCCCTTGTTTTGAAAGTTCTCAATACCCACCCCGTCATCTTCCTGGCTGTTGTGATCTTTGTCTTGTTATGATCTTTAAAAGAAAGATCAGCAGACATAATTATTCCCAAGTCCTTTACGTGTTCTTTTCGTTCTATGTGGTGACCCTCTTGCGTTTTGTATATACTAGTGTTCCTTTTGAGTTCTTCATTCTTTCCATACCTAATCAGCTGAAACTTATCACCATTGAATGTCATGTTGTTCTCCACTGCCCACTGGAAGACCCTGCTTATGTCTTCCTGTAATTTTTCAGTGTCCTCTACCGTAGTGACTTTTATGCTTATTTTAGTGTCATCTGCAAATGATGATACAAAAGTGTGCCGAGTGTTTTTATCTATGTCTGCTATGAGGATGAGAAACAGCAGAGGTGCCAGGACAGTGCCTTGGGGCACTGAGCTTTTGACCTCGCTGATGCTGGATCTTGCCCTGTTCACTACTACTTTTTGTGTTCTGTGTGTTAGGAACTCGAAAATCCATCTGCCTACCTTCCCCATAATGCCCATGGCCCTCATTTTGTGCGCTATCACTCCATGATTGCATTTGTCAAACGCCTTTGCAAAATCTGTGTAAATCACTTCTGCATTTTGGTCGTCTTCCAATGCCTCCGTAATTCTGTCATAATGGTTCAGCAGCTGTGACAGGCATGATCGTCCCGCTCTAAAGCCATGCTGGTTCGGGTTATGTTGGTTGTGCTGGTCCATGAACTTTGTAATCTGCCGTCTCATCACTCTTTCAAAGATTTTTATGATGTGAGAAGTTAGGGCTGCTGGTCTGTAATTTTTAGCTAGTGCTCTACTCCCTCCCTTATGCAAAGGAGCTATGTCTGCACTCTTTAAGGCCTCCGGTATTTCACCTAGATCTAAGCTCTTTCTCCAAAGAATACTAAGGGCTCTTGCTAATGGTACTTTGCACTTCTTTATAAATAAAGCATTCCATGAATCTGGTCCAGGTGCTGAGTGAGTGGGCATGTTGTTCATTTCTTTTTCGAAATCTATGGGATTTGTACTAATGTCAGTTAGTTGGTCTGCGCGGCCTTCTGCTAGAGTGAAAAATATTTCTGCATTTTCTACCTTGCTGTCATTTAGTGGGTTGCTGAACACCGACTCATACTGTTCTTTTAGAATTTCACTCATTTCCTGTTCATCGTCAGTATACGAATCTTCTCTCAATAATGGTCCAATTCTACAGGTACATAGTTCTTAGCTTGGATTTTGCATAGGAATAGAAATATTTTGGGTTTCTTGCAATATTCTGTATGACTCTTTGTTCCCTTTGTACTTCTTCTGTTAGGTATGACATCTTAAGTTTTTGCTCTAATTCAGTGATCTCTCGACTAAGACTATCTCTCTCTGTTGCAACATACAGTGGTACCCCGACTTACGATGGTCCCCAAACTCACCCTTCTATGTAAGTTTATTTTTTTAAATGCTTTTGTAAGTGTAATTTTGGGGGTCTAAACGGACTAGTCTATTTTACATCATTTCTTATGGAGATAAATTCGTTTGGTAATGGCACTTGAACAGCATTCTGGAATGAAAAAATATCGTAAGTCGGGGTACCACTGTATTTGTGTTTTTCAACAATTCAGTAACCCGTTTTCTTCTTCTGTACCATCTCCTACGCTCTCTCTCTATATCTGATCTTCTGGGTTTCCTCAATGGTACCTGCTTCATACATACCTTGTATGCTTCTGTATTCAGCTTCTCTAGGCACTGGTGGGGATTTAGGGTGCTCATGTCTGATTCCCAGGATATGTCTGATAGCTCTTGGTTTATTTTTTCCCAGTCAATTCTATGGTTATTAAAATTAAACTTACTGAACATCCCGTCTCTAACATTAGTGCCGCAGTTCCCTAACCCTGAGTTAATACTCGTTTGAACTTCTATGATGTTATGATCAGAGTATATTGTTTTTGTAACTGTTATGTCTCTGATTAGTTCCTCGTTATTTGTGAATATCAAATCCAGGGTATTTTCATTTCTAGTGGGATCAATTATCTGTTGGTTTAATGAGTACTTTTCACAAAGCCTCATTAGTTTCCTGGTATGCATGTGCCTGTTGAGCCAGGGTGCTTCAAGGAGATATTTCTGGTATTATATTATGTTGCGTCATCTTCCATTTTACATGAGGGATATTAAAATCTCCAAGGAGTAAAATGTTTGGGGTGGGATTTTCTAGCCTATCCAGATAGCTATCTATCTTCCTTAACTGATCTGTGAATTCCTCTGCAGTTGCTGATGGTGGTCTGTATACAGTGGTCCCTCGGTTTTCGTGCATCTCCAAACTCGAACATTTATGTAAGTGTATTTTCGTAAGTGCTGTTGCAAGTGTATTTTTGGGGGTCTGAAATAGACTAACCTACGTGACATTATTTCTTAAGGAAGTAAATTCGTTCGGTAATGGCACTTGAGCAGCATTCTGGAACGAATTTTCGGCGAAAACCGAGGGACCACTGTACTAGGATAATTACTAGATTCCTATTTTCCACTTTAATGCAGAGGATTTCTACTATATCATTTGTAGCGTTCAACACTTCTGTGCAACAGAGAGTATCTTTTACATAGAGTCCTACTCCTCCCTGTGACCTATTAATTCTATCACATCTATACATGTTATAGTTTTCTATATTAATCTATCCATCCAAAACATCCCTTGTATGTGTTTCTGTAAATGCTCCAAACATGGCATTCACTTCTGATAGGAGTCCACTAACATAACTAACTTTGTCATTTTTATTTGATTTCAAACCCTGAATATTTGCAAATATGAAGCAGGAGTTACCATTTGGGATGTTTGGTCTTTCTTTGTGTTTCGTTAGTACCACTGGTGATGTCCTACCTGGTATGGCCCCTGGTGCTCATACCCCTGGTTTCTCCAGTACTGACTTTGATTGTTCATACGGCCCTGATGAGCTGGTGCCTGTCTTGGCATGTCCCACTGTGCTGCCCATCTGTACCATTTCCCCCTTTTGTCTATTTTTTTGGTCTGGTTGTTTCTCTTTATTTCTAAAAAAGATTGCTGTTCATTTTCCCTTTCCCTGCTTTCTCTGTAGCGTACTGTTCCCTTTATATGGTGGTCTGGGCAGCTCAGGTCATAACATTCTCTGGACTGTGTTGAAACTTGGCACATTACTGGATGGAAGTATCTGCACTCTTTGTTGAAATGACACATTCCTTTCTTTAACATGTTGGCACATTTTCTGGTGTGTTTATTCCAGCAAGCTCTGCCATATAGGCACATACCTTTTGCGTTGAATCTGCAAATGTTTTGACTGCCTATATTTACTGATTTTGTGTCTTCCCAAAGATCTGCCGCCTGAGCTGCGTTTTCTTTGTTTCTCTCATCCAGGCGTAGTTCTTCCCCTTCTTCATTTTCGTTTGTTCCTGCTCTAGCTTTCACTTCCTCCTTTTCCCTTTCCTCTATGTTATGTATCCCTGTTTTGTTCTTTTCAGACTTGCTCTGGATGACGTTTTCCACTCTTATTTCCACTCCTTGGTTTTCCTCTTTATCTGTGCTTTCCTCCTTTTCTTGTTACTTACCTCCTGTTTTCCACTCCTTGTATATATCTGGCAGGATCCTTAGAAACTTTCTTACGCTTTCTAGGTTTTCACTTTTCAGTACCTCTCTTATGCCCGACCAGCTTTCCAACTCAATGGGGCAAATCCAGAATCGACTTTCTTGTTTTGGGTCATTTATCATGTTTGCATTAAGCTTTGTACATGATAAATGGGATGTTTTACCACATATTTCACAATCAATGCCCCTAATATTTCTCCCAAATTTTTTTCACATACACAACAGACCTTATATCTTGCCATGTTCACTCCTGGGCAGGTGTATGTGGTGGGTGGTGGGTTGTTGTGGGTAGGCTGGGAGGTGGGGGCTGGTATGTGTGGGGTGGGGATCCGTTGGAAGATGGTATGGGTGCTGGGAGGGAGGTGGTGAACTGGGAGGTGGGGTGGTGAGCTGGGAGGGGGGGTGAACTGGGAGGTGGGGTGGTGAGCTGGGAGGTGGGGGATCCTTGCCAAGAGAGCAGGTGCCTTCCCCTCGTTATATCACTTATACCATATCCAATATTTATTCCTCTCTGATCACTCATATACAGTGGACCCCCGAGTTTCGTAAAAACTTCAATCCTGAAGTCTGCTCAAGTGCCATTACCGAACGAATTTACTCCCTTAAGGAAAAATTTCACGTAGGTTAGTCTATTTCAGACCCCCAAAAATACACTTCCACAAGAACTTACAAAATTATACTTACATAATTGCACGATTTCCGGGGTATTCGTTAACCGAGGGTCCACTGTATATATTTTAATTTACTGGTCTTAATGCAATCTTCACACTGGTCTAGACTGGATATTGTGGTATGGGGTAAATGGTGTTTTATGGTTGTGTATGTTAGGGCTAAGTGGCTGCCTGGCACTCTGCCAGACATATGCTGTACACCACTCAGGGTACCGGCGCTATTCGCATGCGATGCCACATTTTAGTTTAAACCACTTCCATTATCTTCAATCCCTATCCTTGTGTTTTGTCGCTGCCAATTTAGGTTCAATAGAACTTTCTATTATGCCCTGGTATCCTGGACCATTCGTTATATGTGGCAGCTCAAATCTTTGTGTATCAGTTGTCACATGTCAACACCAGGGCAAGAGTGACCCACACTGCCACACTTCTCTATTGTTTTTTTTTAATTTCCTCTTATGGTATCACTAGTATTTTTATCACTGTTCTGTACACTGGTTATTATACGGATATACACTATATTTATTCAAGATACACTTTTCTTTTCACTGCAATATACTGGGATCGTTGTTTCATTTTTTTTTCTCACACGGCAGCTAGGCCTATGGTAATTTCCTCTTACACTTCCATGAAAATTTATTTCGTGTTTAGTAGTGGTAACGGGAAAGACACTTCACACGATGGGCTTATGCCTTTCCATTGATTGTATACTCAATTTATGTATACCGTGATTTCCTGCACATCAATGCCACCATCACTTGTTTTATTACTTATAACTATAGTAAATACAGTGGACCCCTGGTTAACAGCCATAATTCGTTCCAGAATGTGTTCAAGTGCCGTTACAGGAACAAATTTATTAACATAAGGAATAATGTAAATTAGATTAGTCCTTTTGGACTCCGAAACATACACTTACAAAAGCACTTACAAAAATACACTTACATAATTGTTAGTGTTTAGAGCAGGCCGTTAACTGGGGGTCCACTGTACTCATCTGTTATTTCCACTTCTCGGGACCTCTGGCAATAGATCGCTAGTGCCAGTCGCTTGTCGTATACTGTACTATTTCCATATGCTACACCATATATTTTACACTATACTGGGGATTTATTGTGGTTACTCTTAGCTACAAATTTATTTCACTATGTCACTGCACATATATATCCTAGCCACTCGCTATATTACTTAGATAGTTCAATATCTGTTTGTTTATTTCCACTTTCATGACATCTGGCAATAATTCGCTGGTGAGAATCACTAAGAACTTCAATCAACTTAGGCACAAATGGATGGAAGGCACGATGATAGCTGCTTGGGGGCACAGAAAGCCATGTTACCCAACAGTTCAACTGATCTTTGTGAGCAGTTGAGTTGTTGCACCAGGATGGCGGCCACCTGCTGCGAGATCTCTCTGAGTTAAGTAGTCTCAGGTGTGGTCCCTGATACAGGTGTGGTCACTGCCACAGCAGTGGTCACTGCTAATAGCAGCGCAATGCAGATCTCTGGAGCCATGACTGTGGGTTCTATCACAGTGAGAGGACGTCAGATGATTCATTACCTTTGTAACTTATTCAGCTATCAAAATTTTGGGGCCCAGATGTCTCTCTAAGCCCGGTGGCCTGGTGGCTAGAGCTCTCGCTTCACACATGGAGGGCCCGGGTACCCAGTACTATCATTCACACCCAGCACCATCATTCTCACCCAGTACTGTCAATCACACCCAGCACAATCATTCACACCCAGCACCATCATTCACACCCAGTACCATCATTCACACCCAGCACCATCATTCACACCAAGCTCAATTATTCACACCCAGCTCCATCATTCACACCCAGTACCATCATTCACAACCAGCTCCATCATTCACACCCAGCTCAATTATTCACACCCAGCTCCATCATTCACACCCAGAACCATCATTCACACCCAGCTCCATCATTCACACCCAGCACCATCATTCACACCCAGCACCATCATTCACACCCAGCTCAATTATTCACACCCAGCACCATCATTCACACCCAGCTCCATCATTCACACCCAGCACCATCATTCACACCTAGTACCATCATTCACACCCAGCACCATCATTCACACCCAGCACCATCATTCACACCCAGCACCATCATTCACACCCAGCACCATCATTCACACCCAGTACCATCATTCACACCCAGTACCATCATTCACACAAAGTACCATCATTCACACCCAGCTCCATCATTCATAACCAGCTCCATCATTCATAACCAGCTCAACCATTCATGACCAGCTCCATGATTCATAACCAGCTCCATCATTCATAACCAGCTCCATGATTCATAACCAGCTCCATCATTCATAACCAGCTCCATCATTTATAGGCAGATACAACACATTCCAGCACAAAGTATCTAATACAGTGGACCCCCGGTGTTTGTGATGCTCCAAACTCGCTTTTTTATGTAAGTGTATTTTTGTAAATGCTTTTGTAAGTGTATTTTTGGGGGTCTAAAAGGGCTAGTCTACTTTACATTATTCCTTATGGGAATAAATTAATTTGGTAATGGCACTTGAACAACAGCATTCTTGAACGAAAAAATCACGAAAACCGGGGGTCCACTGTACAGTGGACCCCCGGCTAATGAACACCCCGGAAATCGTACAATTATGTAAGTATAATATTGTAAGTGCTTGTGGAAATGTATTTTTGGGGGTCTGAAATAGACTAACCTACGTGACATTATTTCTTAAGGAAGTAAATTCGTTCGGTAATGGCACTTGAGCAGGCTTCTGGGATGAAGTTTTTTCATTAGCCGGGGGTCCACTGTACAGTGGTCCCTTGGTTTTCGTGCATCTCCAAACTCGAACATTTATGTAAGTGTATTTTTTTCGTAAGTGCTGTTGCAAGTGTATTTTTGGGGGTCTGAAATAGACTAACCTACGTGACATTATTTCTTAAGGAAGTAAATTCGTTCGGTAATGGCACTTGAGCAGCATTCTGGAACAAATTTTCGGCGAAAACTGTACTTTTAAAAATAAAATGAGCAAAGTAAAAAAATTTACGAAAAACCAAGATCTTGGTCATTTATATTTGCAAGTTAAGTACAGTGGACCCTTGAATATCGTAAGCCTTGGATTTTGTAAATTTTGATTTTCGTAATGTTTTTTCGTCAAAATATAGCCTTGAAATTCCTCATTTGCCTTGAAAATAGTCGTTTGTCCCAAACGCGTACGAGCGGCGGAGCGGCCACACACACCATTCCACACTACACACACAACCTGCACATATAAAAAGAGAGAAGAGCTTATGACGACGTCTCGGTCCGACTTGGACCATTTACAAAGTCCCTTGGTTTTCATGTTTAATCCGTTCCAGATGGATCAACTTAAACCAAAATTGGCGAAAGCCAAAACTATTTTCCCCATAAGAAATAATGGAAATTCAATTAATCCATTCCAGAAACCCAGAAGGTTGGAAAATTTTTTTTTGGGGGGGCCTTAAAGATAGATTTACATGCACAAATGAATGAACTCTACGTGGCACTTACCTTTATTGAAGACTGATGTTGCTGGATGGAAGAGAGGGAGGAGGGGAGAGGGAAGAGACCCTATTTTTTGGAAGGGGAATCCCCCTCCATAAGGACTCTAGGTACCAAGTCCTCATCTGAGGTCACTTCCCTTCTTTGACTTTTAATCCCACTAGGACCAGCTTGAGAGTCACTGCACACCTGTGGCACTAAATTTCTGTCCAGAGAGCTCTGTGTCTGGCGGCTCTTTAAAATGTCCCTAAAATGGGAAAAGAGATTGTCATTGAACATGTTGACGAGACGGATTGCAACATCTTTGTCAGGGTGATGTTCCTCCACAAATGAATGCACCCTACTCCACATTCCACAAATCTCCTTAATCTCTGAAGAAGGCACCTTACATCTCTCTTCCTCCACTGAAGCAATTTCCTGAGTTGTGGTTTGATGGTGTTGCAGCTCAAGCTCTTGCAGCTCTTCAGTGGTTAGATCTTCATTGTGGCCCTCCACCAACTCTTCCACATCCTGGCTACTCACATCCAACCCCATGCAATTCCCCAATGCCACAATACTTTCCACAACTTCCATAGGCTCCTCAGGGTCAGCCCCAAACCCTTCAAAATCCCTCTCTGGGACACAATCTGGCCACAACTTTCTCCAAGCAGAGTTCATCGTCCTGGAAGTCACTCCCTGCCAAGCTTTATCTATAAGGCCTATGCAATGGAAGACATTGAAGAAATCCTTCCAGAACTCTTTTAGGGTCAATGCAGAGTCATTGGTAATATCAAAGCACCTTTGAAACATTGCTTTGGTGTACAGTTTTTTGAAGTTTGCAATGACCTGCTGGTCCATGGGCTGGATGAGAGGAGTGGTGTTAGGAGGCAAGAACTTCACTGTTACAAATTTGAAATTCTTAGACATTTGGTCTTCCAAGTCTCGAGGATGAGCAGGAGCATTGTCCATTACCAGCAGGCACTTAAGTAGCAATTTATTGTCCAATAGATATTTCTTCACACTGGGGCCAAACACTTGATTAAACCTTTCCAGGAAAATTTTCCTAGTGACCCATGTCTTAGCATTAGACTTCCACATCACACACAATTTACTCTTGTCAACACTGTATTTCTTGAACACTCTGGGATTTTCAGAGTGATACACCAGTAAAGGCTTCACTTTGAAATCCCCACTAGCATTACCACGCAACATTAGAGTTAGCCTGTCTTTCATAGGCTTGTGTCCTGGCATTGCCTTTTCCTCCTGCGTGATGTAGGTCCTCCTTGGCATTTTCTTCCAAAAGAGGCCTGTTTCATCACAATTAAACACTTGTTGGGGTTGGAATTCTTCTGCCTCTACATATTCTTTAAAGTCACACACAAATTTTTCAGCCCCATGTTTATCTGAACTGGCACCCTCACCATGCCTTACAAAACTGTGTATGGCACTTCGCTTCTTGAAGTTTTCGAACCAGCCTTTGCTGGCCTTAAATTCATCAACATCAACACTGGTTTCAGTCATTTTCTTGACAAGATCGGCATGCAACTGCCTTGCTTTTTCACATATGATGGATTGCACAACACTATCACCCGCTAGCAGTTTTTCGTTTATCCACACCAATAACAATTTCTCCATATTTTCAATTGTTTGTGATCTCTGTTTCGTTATCGTATTTACCCCTTTCGCAACATTAGCTTCCGTGATTTCTTTTCTCTTCGCCACAATGGAACTGATGGTTGATGGGTTTTTCTTGTATATCCTGGCGAGCTCGGCAATACGTACACCACTATCATATTTTCTATTATTTTTTCTTCATTTATATGGTGTTCCTCACTTTTTTTACCAAAGAACTGGCACTAGGAGCTTTCTTTGGGCCCATGGTAGCTTATTTAGTAGTCACACACAATAATCAAGGGCCAAATACAATGAATTGTTAATAAATGTTTTGTATGAACTCCTGGGGTGATGTTCACTCAAGCATAAACAATGCTAGACTGCGTGACAATGTGCGTGGGAGGTGCGTGGGTGGCAGGCCTATGGCCTTTGTATGTGCGCAGCACTGGTGTACAGGTTCTGTACCATCAGCGAAAACTGAGACAATCGGCGAAAACTGAGACAATTTTTCCACAAAAAAAGTGAGCGAAAACCAAAATCGGCGAAAACTGAGACAATCGAAAACCAAGGGATGATTGTATAAGTAAAAAAAAAAAAGACTTATATATAGGGTTCGCTGCTATCCAGTTTCAGGTATCCCTCGCTAGGTCTTGGAACGTATCCCTCGCTAGGTTTTGGAACGTATCCCCTGCTAGGTCTTGGAAAGTATCTGCCGCTGATACAGTGGGACCACTGTATTATCATTCTTACAATTTTCTAGATCATATGATGCAAAACAGCACACTTCAGCATCTTTAAGATTTATTTATACCTGGAGAGGGTTTCGGGGGTCAACACGCCCGCGGCCCGGTATGTGACCAGGCGACTTCATTTCTATTTCAGTTGATACCCTCTCACTCATTATATCGCTTCTTGTTACAGCGCTACAAAAACTAGACAATTTATTCTTAAAGATTCAATCTGATAGTCCCATGGAAGAGCTTAATAAATAAACAAATGTAAGGTTTGAGACACTTGTATGGAGACAGAAGCAGAATGGTTAAACTAAGATTGAAAAGAAAATGATGATGTTTGTCATTACAGTACAGTGGTACCTCGAGTTACGATATTTTTTCGTTCGAGAATGCTGTTCAAGTGCCATTACCAAACGAATTTATCCCCATAAGGAATAATGTAAAATAGACTAGTCCTTTTACACCCCCAACAATATACATGTACTTACAAAAGCATTTAAAAAAATAAACTTACATAAAAGGGCGATTTTGGGGACCATCGTAACTCGAGGTACCACTGTATCTATGTGTATGGTTAAAATCAACACACAGGTCTTATACCTCCCACAACTAGTTATGTTAGGTAGAAGGACACATGTACAACTAATGCAACATTTATTGTGGCAACTTTTCACTTTCCAGGAGCTTTGCCAAGTGAAATGTCACCGCAGTTAACCCTTTGGGGGTCCAAGGGGTCTCTCTGAAACTTGTTCTCAGGGTCCACAAATTTAAAAAAAAAAAAAAAAAATTCTTATGAAATGATAGAGAATCTTTTTCCGATCATAACACCACAAAAATTATGAAATTTGATCGAAAACTAACGGAATTATGCTTTTGCGAAGTTAGCGGTATCCATGACATTTACACATCGGCGATTTCGCCCACTTTGAGACCTATTTTCAGCAAATTCCAATGTTTCAGTCTACTAAAATTATAGCTATTTCGCTAGAACTCCATTTCTTCTATTGATTGAGTATAAGAAACCGCCTATTTACCAATTTCAACTACCCAAAATAGTGGTCAGAAAATGGCAATTTGGCCAATTTCACACAAATTTCAAACGATGCCAATTTCAAAATAGGGTCCATAATAAACAAGGCAGACATTTGTGGCACTAAAATAACATCTCTGTTCATTAGTCACCTCTCCAGGCCCCTCTTAAATTATGTTTGCTTTTCATTTTGAATTTTTATTCTCACAAAAAATAGAAGATTTACTGTTATGTATACAACTGCATCATTGTAAAAATGGTATAAATAATATCAGCGCACTTGTGCAAGAATATTAGACTCTCCAGTTGATGTGTATTGGACGCATGGTGTGATTTGTTTACTCTTGAACATCGGCCAAAATCAAACATTTTCGCTACTTTGCGAAGGTACTTGTCATCGTGAAACAAGTCAAAATTATCTCTATTTCTGTAATATATCATCTATTCTATAAAATGAGACTAAGAAAACGAGAATACAAGCATAAATACCATACGAAAATAGACTGCAAAGTCGCTGTTTTAAACCAAAAACACGGTCAGAGTTTTTGTTTCCTCATTATGCACCATGTGGTGCAGGAATTTTTTTATACTGCGCACACTGACCGCACAGACCCCTTCTATCACATCTAGGCCTAACAGCCTGTTTCTGCTTGATTTGAGGGCGCTAGAATTTAGGCGTACTAGTACGCCTATAACCCCAGGGTGTAAGCCATACCAGTACGACCAAAACCCCGAAAGGGTTAAAAGTTGCATTAGTTGCACATGTGTCCTTTTACCTAACATATTGTTGGTAATTCTACCAACATTATTACACACAAGCTGAACACACACACATGGGTTAACTTATATGTACAGTGGTACCTCGGTTAACGATGGTCCCCAAACTCGCCCTTTTATGTAAGTTTATTTTTTTTAAATGCTTTTGTAAGTGTATTTTTGGGGGTCTAAAAGGACTAGTCTATTTTACATTATTCCTTATGGGAATAAATTCGTTTGGTAATGGCACTTGAACAGCATTCTGGAACGAAAAAATATCGTTAACCGAGGTACCACTGTACCTCACATCTAGGTACACACAAATTGCATTTGTAAAAAAGTTGATTTCATAAATATGCATTTATAACACAAACTTATTACAGTGGACCCCCGCCTAACGAGCACCCCAGAAATCGTACAATTATGTAAGTATAATATTGTAAGTGCTTGTGGAAGTGTATTTTTGTGGGTCTGAAATAGACTAACCTACGTGACATTATTTCTTAAGGAAGTAAATTCGTTCGGTAATGGTACTTGAGTAGGCTTCTGGAATGAATTTTGCTCGTTAGGCAGGGGTCCACTGTACAACCATAAATACTATACGAAAATACACCTCAAAGTTGGCGTTTTAATCCAAAACACGGTCGGAGTCTTTTTTTTCTCATTATGCACTGCGTTCTGCAGGATTTTTTTTATACAGCGCACACTGACCACACAGACCCATTCTCTCATATGTGGGCCTACCAGCTTTCTTCCGCTTGATTTAAAGCCGCTAGAATTTTTGATGATGAGAAATTTCAATTACTCCGATACGGAAAATGTGAGGAAATCAAAACTACGTACATCATAGTATAAAACAAATTCCAACCACACAATAGAGCAAAAAACTAATGTAAAAGGTAGGTAGTAAGTTGGTAGACAGCAACCACCCAGGGAGGTACTACCATCCTGCCAGGTGACTGTGAAACAGAAACCTGAAACTGTTTTACATGATGGTAGGATTGCTGGTGTCTTTTTTCTGTCTCATAAACATGCAAGATTTCAAGTACGTCTTGCTACTTCTACTTACACTTAGGTCACACTACGCAAACATGTACACGTTTACGTATACACACTCATCTGAGTTTTCTTTGATTTTATCTTAATAGTTCTTGTTCTTATTGCTTTTCCTTTCATATCCATGGGGAAGTGGAATAAGAATCTTTCCTCCGTAAGCCATGCGTGTTGTAAAAGTCAACTAAAATGCCAGGAACACTGGGCTAGTAACCCTTTTCCTGTATAGCTTACTAAAAAGAAAAGAAGAAAACCGTCAAAGTGGGATGTTTGAATGTGCGTGGATGTTGTGCGAATGATAAGAAAGAGATGATTGTAGATGTTATGAATGAAAAGAAGCTGGATGTCCTGGCTTTAAGTGAGACAAAGCTGAAGGGGTAGGAGAGTTTCAGTGGGGAGAAATAAATGGGATTAGGTCAGGGTTTCAAATAGAGTTAAAGCTAAAGAAGGAGTGGCAATAATGTTGAATAATCAGTTATGGCAGGTAAAGAAGGAATATAAATGTATAAATTCAAGGATTATGTGGAGTAAAATAAAGGTTGGATGTGAAAAGTGGGTTATAGTAAGTGTTTATGCACCTGGAGAAGAGAGAAGTGTAGAGGAGAGAAAGAGATTTTGGGAAATGTTGAGTGAGTGTGTGGGGAGTTTTGAACCAAGTGAGAGAGTAATTGTGGTTGTGGATCTTAAAGCTAAAGTGGGTAAAAATGTTGTGGAGGGAGTAGTAGGTAAATTTGGGGTGCCAGGGGTAAATGTAAATGGGGAACCATTAATTGAGCTATGTGTAGAAAGAGGTTTGGTAATAAGTAATACATATTTTATGAAAAAGAGGATAAATAAATATACACGGTATGATACAGCACATAAGGAAAGTAGTTTGTTGGATTATGTATTGGTGGATAAAAGGTTGATGGGTAGGCTTCAGGATGTACATGTTGATAGAGGGGCAACAGATATATCAGATCATTATTTGGTTGTAGCTACAGTTAGAGTAAAAGGTAGATGGGACAAAAAGAAAATGGCAACAGCAAGTAAGAGAGAGGTAAAAGTGTATAACCTAAGGGAGGAGGAAGTTAGGGTGAGATATAAGCAACTATTGGCAGAAAGGTGGGCTAGTGCAAGTATGAGTAGTGGGGGGGTTGAAGAGAGTTGGGATAGTTTTAAAAATGCAGTATTAGAATGTGGGGCAGAAGTTTGTGGCTATAGGAGGGTGGGTGCAAGAGGAAAGAGGAGTGAGTGGTGGAATGAAGAAGTAAAGGGTGTGATAAAAGAGAAAAAGGTAGCTTATGAGAGGTTTTTACAAAACAGAAGTGTTAATAGAAGAGCAGAGTATATGTAGATTAAAAGAAAGGTGAAGAGAGTGGTGAGAGAGTGCAAAAGAAGAGCGGATGAAAGAATGGGAGAGGCTCTGTCAAGAAATTTTGCTGAAAACAAGAAAAATTTTTGGAGTGAGATAAACAAGGTAAGAAAGCCTAGGGAACAAATGGATTTGTCAGTTAAAAACAGAGTAGGGGAGTTAGTAGATGGGGAGCTGGAGGTGTTGGGTAGATGGTGGGAATATTTTGAGGAACTTTTAAATGTCGATGAAAAAAGGGAGGCGGTAATTTCATGTACTGGCCAGGGAGGTACAACATCGTTTAGGAGTGAAGAAGAGCAGGATGTGAGTGTGGGGGAGGTGCGTGAGGCATTACGTAGAATGAAAGGGGGTAAAGCAGCTGGAACTGATGGGATCATGACAGAAATGTTAAAAGCAGGGGGGGATATAGTGCTGGAGTGGTTGGTATTTTTGTTTAATAAATGTATGAAAGAAGGGAAGGTACCTAGGGATTGGCGGAGAGCATGTATAGTTCCTTTATATAAAGGGAAGGGGGATAAAAGAGAGTGTAAAAATTATAGGGGAATAAGTTTACTGAGTATACCAGGTAAAGTGTATGGCAGGGTTATTATTGAAAGAATTAGAGGTAAGACAGAGAGTAGGATTGCAAATGAGCAAGGAGGCTTTAGAGTGGGTAGGGGATGTGTAGATCAAGTGTTTACAGTGAAGCATATATGTGAACAGTATTTAGATAAAGGTAGAGACGTTTTTATTGCATTTATGGATTTAGAAAAGGCATATGATAGAGTGGATAGGGGAGCAATGTGGCAAATGTTGCAAGTGTATGGAATAGGTAGTAAGTTACTGAAGGCTGTAAAGAGTTTTTATGAGGATAGTGAGGCTCAGGTTAGGGTGTGTAGGAGGGAGGGAGATTACTTCCCAGTAAAAGTAGGTCTTAGACAGGGATGTGTAATGTCACCATGGTTGTTTAATATATTTATAGATGGGGTTGTAAAAGAAGTAAATGCTAGGGTGTTGGGGAGAGTGGTGGGATTAAATTATGGAGAATTAAATGCAAAATGAGAGTTGACACAGTTACTTTTTGCTTATGATACTGTGCTTATGGGAGATTCTAAAGAAAAGTTGCAAAGGTTAGGGGACGAGTTTGGGAGAGTGTGTAAAGGTAGAAAGTTAAAAGTGAACATAGATAAGAGTAAGATGATGAGGGTATCAAACGATTTAAATAAAGAAAAATTGGATATCACATTGGATAGAGGGATTATGGAAGAAGTAAATGTTTTCAGATATTTGGGAGTTGACGTGTCAGCGGATGGGTTTATGAAGGATGAGGTTAACCATAGAATTGATGAAGGAAAAAAGGTGAGTGGTGCATTGAGGTATCTGTGGAGGCAAAGAAGGGAATGTACGAAAGTATAGTGGTACCAACACTCTTATATGGGTGTGAAGCATGGGTTGCAAATGCTGCAGCGAGGAGGAGGCTGGAGGCAGTGGAGATGTCCTGTCTAAGGGCAATGTGTGGTGTAAATATTATGCAGAAAATTCGGAATGTGGAAATTAGGAGAAGGTGTGGAGTTACTAAAAGTATTTGTCAGAGGGCTGAAGAGGTGTTGTTGAGGTGGTTTGGTCATTTAGAGAGAATGGATCAAAGTAGAATGACTTGGAGAGCGTATAAATCTGTAGGGGAAGGAAGGCGGGGTAGGGGTCGTCCTAGAAAAGGTTGGAGGGAAGGGGTAAAGGAGGTTTTGTGGGCGAGGGGCTTGGACTTCCAGCAAGCATGTGTGAGGGTGTTAGATAGGAGTGAATGGAGACGAATGGTTTTTGGGACATGACGATCTGTTGGAGTGTGAGCAGGGTAACATTTTGTGAAGGGATTCAGGGAAACAAGTTAATTGATTTAGTTGGACTTGAGTCCTGGAAATGGGAAGTACAATGCCTGCACTTTAAAGGAGGGGTCTGGGATAGTGACAGCTGGGAGGGACTATTCTCAGCTGTCGTATCTGAGCTCCTCTGCAAAGACAGTGATTATGTATGAGTGTGGTGAAAGTGTTGAATGATGATGAAAGTATTTTCTTTTTGGGGATTTTCTTTCTTTTTGGGTCACCCTGCCTCGGTGGGAGAAGGCCGACTTGTTGAAAAAAAAAAAAAAAGGCCTGGGAGTGATCATGTCAGAAGATCTTACCTTTAAAGACCATAACATTGTATCAATCACATCTGCTAGAAAAATGACAGGAAGATAATGAGAACCTTCAAAACTAGGGATGCCAAGCCCATGATGACACTCTTCAGGTCGTTTGTTCTATCTAGGCTGGAATATTGCACCTTCCAAGGCAGGCAAAATTACTGACCTAGAAAATGTACATAGAACCTTCACAGCAAGCATAACTGCGATAAAACACCTAAATTACTGGGAACGCTTGAAGTTCCTCAACCTGTACTCCCTAGAATGCAGGCAGGAGAGATACATGATCATATACACTTGGAAAATCCTAGAGGATTAGTACCAAACTTGCACATGAAAATCACTCCCTATGAAAGCAAAAGACTCGCAGACAATGCAACATCCCCAATAAAAGCACCGGTGCCACTAGCACGATAAGAGACAACACAATAAGTGTCAGGGGCCCAAGACTGTTCAACTGCCTCCTGCATACATAAGGGATTACCAATAGTCCCCTAGCTGTCTTCAAGTATGCACTGGACAGGCACCTAAAGTCAGTACCTGATCAGCGGGGCTGTGGTTCGACGTTGGTTTGCATGAGGCCAACAGTAACAGCCTGGTTGATCAGGCCCTGATCCACCTTGAGGCCTGCTCACAGACCGAGCCATGGGGCCTTGACCCCACTGGGATGGGGGTGTCGGGGTGGCAGGGGATAGCAGTAGGTCTCCCTGCTGACACAGTGGTTTGACCACAGCCAGGCGGCAGCCTGAACTAGGTAAATTTTTCCCGCCCCTCAAACGGAACCATGTTAAGTTAATTTTACAAAATATTGTATAAAATTATGGTGCAATTTTTCAATAGTATAATAACCAAAATGTGGCAAATAAATCCATGTAATATACTGGTTTACTGAGCAGAATATCAACTCGACACGGAAATGTCTCTCAGACAAGAAGTTTTTAAGGAAAAGTGGCAGATTGCCCCAGAGGCCTAAAGAATGAGCTTGGGCCCAGATGTTATATCTCCAAGTAGTGTCATATGATTTTTCAAGATAAAAAAGACTGCAATAACTAAGTGGTTACTAGCAAAAGAATTACAAACATAGGCATCTAACTGGAGTAAGGGGTCAATAGTGAGTGGCTCTTACATAAGCCAAACTGACAAGCGGAAAGACTATTGAATGTCTAAATACTACACCAAATGCCTATTTACTAGACGTTCTATCAACTTTCAAGCTGCAGTGGTAAGAGCAATGGGGCGATGGTGGAGGCATCATGGCCCGAAGTACCTGGTTTAGGAAAAGGCAGAACAACAACAGTTTTCCACAGCTGGAGAAGAATCCCTTGTGACCAAATAAGATTAAAAAGACGTAAGAGGACTACGAGGGCTGATGTATGTAAATGCTGGAACATACTAATATGAATGCCATCAGGTCCAGCTGTTGAGAACCAGCAAGTGGAAAGTGTTGACTCAAGTTCTAAAAGTGTAAAATGTACATTATAGGGTTCTTCTAGACTTAAGACTTTTCTCTGCTAGAAGAAAAATCTAAACGCAGCAACTCTCTGGCAGACTTGGAGGAAAGAAATGAGGAAGGATAGATGGAGCCCAAGAGAGATACAGACAAGATGATTTCCAACTGCTGTAGCAACTTCAACAGGATTTGCAATGCTGACACTGGCAACCCGAACAACAGGAGCAGGGGCTGGAGAATACTTGCCACTCAATTTCCATACTTTTTTCCAAAATGAACTCATAAGAGGAAGCAGAAGTGATGGTAGAAACAATCTTGCCAACAAGTGCATTTTTCTTCATGAATTATACGTTGGGCAACCGCCCTCACAAACTTAAAATCAAGGAGCTGCTCAGTGGTCCTATTTATTGTAATGTATGAGCCCCATGCAGCATATTTCAATCACACTGCATGAGCACAAGTAGAAGACCACCAAGGAACGCATTTCTGAGAGTCCCTACTCGAGGTTTGTGGGATTGAATGTAAAGCCACAGTTAAAACCAAGCTCAAAAATAGTTGTAATAGCTAAGTAGGGGAGGACGATGAAGAAGGTTCCTCACCAAAATGGTTTGATGTGAGTAAAGGGCCCAATTTGCCCATTCAAACTGCTAACATGGGCTTCAAGGAGGGCGAGAATATGAGTGGAAAGTAGGGAGGATAGGAAAATGATCAATGACATGTAAATCTGGGAGCACAGACCAGGTAAAGTCGAGTGCAGTCGAGGAGGAGCAAACTGAGAGAACTATGCAAGAGAGAGAGAGAGAGTTTGAGTGAGAGGATCAAATTAGGTGGGAGTAACCATATTTAAAACATGGAGGGAAAGAGAAGTGAAAAGAGCCTCTAACTGATCACCATGAGTCACAGTGTGACATCCCCTTTTCCCCAGAGAAAATGATGAATATTAAATCACCTAATCAGAGGAAAGGTGGAAGTAGGGAAGAAACCAGAACTTCAATATTAGAAATAGATAATGGTCAAGACGTAGAAAGATACAAAGAGCAGACTGTATGCTACTTGTTCAAGTAAATGCAGGCTGCAGTGTAATGCAGCAAAGTATGAACAAAGATCTGAGAGTATGGTATACCAGTGCATACAAGAAGTGTGCTTTCATTAAGTCCTGTTTGGAAAAGGATCCAATGAATGCAGTAAGATATAGCCTGAGACAGGATGTTTAACAGTGGAGTGCAATTTAGGTTCTTGTAAATAAACACAAACAGGGGAAAACTGGGAAAGCAACACCTGAAGCTCACCTGATTACCCCTGAGACCTTGAATATTCCACTGTAAATCATGATTTGCAAATAAAAGTATCAAAATCAAAATCAAATCAAAATCTTTATTTTCTTGTAGAGCTTACAATGTGTGGTTTACATGTTGAAAAATATGAATTACAAAGAAGGCCACTAGCATGCCTAGGCATTTCGGCAGACTAATACTAATTCTTACTCTATATTGAAATAGGTTATGGAGCAGTACATTTGAACATACATTATTAGATACATACATAATTAGATACATACCTAATTAGTTACATACACAATTACATAGATTTAAAATAGGTAGTACAAATCATATAATAATATTATAAATGGTAGATTTAGTAATGGGATTGGATTTGTCTTGGCATGATACACTATTTCTATTAAAGCTCATATACTGGAAGAGTATCTTAGGCAAACTTAGGCCTAACTTAAGATTTAATAGGCAATAGCTATACAGTGTAACCTCGAGTTTCGGCAGTAATCCGTTCCAGAAGCACGGCCAAAACTCACACACACACACACACACATACACCAGTCAGGAAGACAGCAGCGAGTCATGGTACGTGGCGAGGTGTCAGAGTGGGCGCTGGTGACGAGTGGGGTTCCACAGGGGTCAGTCCAGGACCGGTGCTGTTTGTGGTATTTGTAAACGACATGACGGAAGGAATAGAATCCAAGTGTCCCTGTTTGCAGATGATGTGAAGTTGATGAGAAGAATTTAATTGGACGAGATCAGGCAGAACTACAAAGGGATCTGGACAGGATGCAAGCCTGGTCCAGCAATTGGATCCTGAAGTTCAACCCCACCAAGTGCAAAGTCATGAAGATTGGGGAAGGGCAAAGAAGACCGCAGACGGAGTACAGTCTAGGGGGCCAGAGACTACAAACCTCAATCAAGGAAAAGATCTTGGGGTGAGTATAACACCAGGCACATCTCCTGAGGCGCACATCAACCAAATAACTGCTGCAGCATATGGGCACCTAGCAAACCTAAGAACAGCATTCCGACATCTTAATAATCGTTCAGGACCCTGTACACTGTGTACGTTAGGCTCATACTGGAGTATGCAGCACCAGTTTGGAACCCACACCTAGACAAGCATGTAAAGAAGCTAGAGAAAGTGCAAAGGTTTGCAACAAGACTAGTCCAGGATGCTAAGGGGTATGTCCTACGAGGAGAGGGTAAGGGAAATCGACCTGACGACACTGGAGGACAGGAGAGATAGGGGGAACATGATAACGACATAGTATAAGATACTGAGAAGAATTGACAAGGTGGACAGAGACAGAATATTCCAGAGATGGGACACAGTTGGAAGTTGAAGACTCAGATGAATCACAGGGATGTTAGGAAGTATTTCTTCAGTCACAGAGTGGTCGGGAAATGGAATAGTTTGGGAAGCGATGTAGTGGAGGCAGGTTCCATACATAGCTTTAAGAAGAGGTATGAAAAAGCTCATGGCGCAGGGAGAGTGACCCAGTAGCGGCCAGTGAAGAGGCGGGGCCAGGAGCTATGACTCGACCCCTGCAACCACAACTAGGTGAGTACACACACACACATACACATACACACATACACACACACACACACACATACACACACACACATACACACACACACATACACACACACACACACACACACATTGCTGTGTCTCGACCCCTGCAACCACAATTAGGCTAGTACAATTAGGTGAGTACACACACACACACACACACACACACACACACACACGTGGTAATGCTTTATTTACAGGGAGCAAACTCAGGGTATTTTTCCAGAATGGTCTGTAATATGCCACTGTGAATTCATTAATTTTATCGCACTCCAGTACATAATGACGCAGGGTGTGACAATAGTCCATCTGGCAAAGTTTACATTTTGTTTGGTCTACATCTGGTGGTGGTGATTTAACCTGCCAAAGATACTTATAACCCAGCCGGAGGCGGGCGGTAGTGACATCCAAGAGTCTGCTTATTTTGTTGGATGCACCATAGACATGTGGCTCCTCCTGCATGACAGAATGATGATAGATGGACTGACTGGTGTCAATCTCCCTGAGTCTTAAGTCAATAAAATTCAGTTGAAGTTCTTTTTGTATTATTGTTCTCAAACTGCTAACTGACAAGCCAAGATTGCAAAGTGACTTATTTGCATGTGGGTGGTGGGGAAGACAGCATAGTTGGTGGGGAAGACTGTGGGTAGTGGGGAGGGCAGTGTGGG